>PVHN010002133.1:0-79696 GCA_004024685.1 Dipodomys stephensi
GGACGGCGGGGCAGAAGCTCGCCCCTCCACCTCCCTCTGGCGCAGCACGGAGGCCTGTGAGGACTGGGGGCTGAGGGATGCGAAGCGCATGCGTTTTAGTGTCTGCAAAATGGGGAGTGGACGGGGCGGGGGGCTATGACCTGTTAGCGCCCCCCTCTTGCGATGCTGCTGCTGACTGCGGCCTGAATTCAGACCCACGGCACGGTGCCCGCTAGCCGGTCCCACTGCCGAAAGGGAGAGGCTGAACCCCCTGTGAAACCCGGCTGTAAACCCACCCACAGCACCCCAGCAGGCTGGAGGGGCTCGGGGAGACAGGAAAGCATGCTAAGCTCTGGTCCCTAAGGGCAGCAAGAGGACAGACCCAGGGGGACACAGCCCCCCACCCCATCCAGGAGCAGACCACAGGAGGTAGACACAGCACTGCACCGGCTGTGGGGAGAGGCCAGCACGGCGGGGGGTGGAGGAAGGCCGCACCGCACACACACCCCCCCTCTGCATGGCGGATCTAACCCGCGGCCGGGTTAGAGTTCAGCCCAGATTCTGTATCTTCACCCAGGCTCCAACGCTGGCTAGAAAATCTCAAACATCTGAGTCAAAACCCCGCCGCCCTGCCCTGAGCACGGGGGACTTCTGCCTTGCTAGACATTGCCCAACAGCTGCTCGGGTTGACCAGGATCCTGGTGCCGATCGCGCCGAAGCGCCTGCCGGTTTCCAGAGCAACGGAACCGGGCCGGGAGAGCAGGCATGCAGCGGGGCTGGAGGAGGGAACAGACCACGCGGCTCGTGGGTGGGAACAGCAGCGTGTGACACCGCGCCCCCCCCCCCAGGCTGTCCCTGGAAGCAACCCGCCCCTTGCGTTCGTTCTTTAAAGGTGCACGGTGGCACGTGTCCGTCGTTCTGGCAGATGTGAGGGCATCCGAGCTGGGGCTAGATTGACAGAAGGACAAGATCACCTTGCACAAAAATAGGGTGACTGCCGGTCCGCTAGTGTAATGCCCTGGCGCAAATGAGAGAGAGTGAGAGCAAGAGCAAGAGAGGGTAAAACAAGGAAAAGGTAGAAAGACACAATCCTGAGACACAGGCTCAACCTGAAGCAGCTCCTAACGGGGTGCCAGGGTCCACTCACGGGCCCTGGGGTGAATTTTCAGGTCCCCCCCGCAGCCTCTACACTTGGGAAACAATTTTAAAACGGCATTGCGACTCCTCAGACTCTATTCTCAGGGCTGGAAGCTGGTTAGAGAGCAGATCTCAGGGATGGTGGTTGGGGGAGGGGGAGGGCAGGTGTTGGGGTTCTGGAAGTCTCCAGCCGTCTCTGTGCTGATGACCCAGGTCCGAGTCAGAGCAGGGCTTTGGGTGCGTGGCTCTGGAATCAACTGGAGAGGGGAGAGACGGAGTTTGCCGCAGGCTCGGGCCAGGCTGGATTCTCAGAGAAGCTCTTACACACGTGAAAAGGCGGATTCAGGAATGGTTCCAGCCCGACCCAGGGGGACAAAGCCGTGCGGCCGGGCGGAGGGCAGCCAGGACCCTGTGTGTTCTCCCCCCTTTCCCGTGGTCTCCTCCGTGGATGGCCGGGAACCTCACCTTAGGCTATCTGGGACTGCTCTGCTCCGAGAATCCAAAGGGGCTGGGATCTGAGGCTGTGATGGACAGACGGACAGACGGACGGACGGATGGGCCGACTGAGCAGCTCACAGCACCCACTCCCCACCCCACCACACACAAATAATTAAACAAAGGGTTTAACAGCACTGTTGTCAGGAAAAGAATTTCCAACTTCATCTCCATGGTGACAGCTCATCGCACAACAGAATCTAGGCCTAAAATCTGCCTCCCTTGGACGGTGGAGATGAATATCAGGGCGCCGGGGGGACTGAGGGTTGTCCTGTCTGCCACGGCCACGCGGGCCGGTCCCCAGCCCGGCCCCAGCCCCACCTGTGACCTGGGATGGCAAAAGTGCAGGTGAGCCCCTGATCTTACAGGGGGGCTTCATTCCCATGCCCAAGCACTGACGGGGCTGTTCCGGGCCACGTTCCTGCTGGCGTTCATTCACCTTCCACCCCAGGCTGCCCACGGTGAGTTCAGACTCACAGACATAGCGCAGAAATAACTCAAAGCTCCGGGTACGGGGCGGGGGGCGGGGGGGGCGCTCCCTGGGAGAGTGTGTTGGGCAGAAGGGACTAGAATGTTCTGCGGCTCTAGATCAGAAGCGAGTGCTGTGGCTCGCGGCGGCGGTCAGGCGAACCTCACAGCCCGATGGCTCTGACGTTCGACACGCAGTGGCGTGGGTCTCGGACGCAGGCTGAAACAGACCTGGCGTGTGTTCTACTGTTCCAGGCGCGCTTGATTCCACGCACGCACCGCTCGGGAGGAGGTTCCAACAAGCAGGGACGGGGTGTGGGGGGGTGCCCAAGGACTGACGGACGGGCGCTGTGAGCAGAGGCGTTTGTAAGTAGAACACCGCCCGCCCCGTGTCTGCAGAGGCCGGGGAGTGTGCAGACGTGTGAGCTGTGACATCTGTGTGTGGGAACCCCACACACAGAATGCTGACGATCCCTGGGCATCCACATAGCAAGACTGCTAGCCCAGAGTCAGACTGCCACACAACAGGCAGCGCAAAGGCTGTGAGAGGATGTCTGTGCACGCGTGCGTGAGGGGAAAAGGGCGGAAGGGTCTGGATCTAAGGGATAATGACACTATCCCCGTGGCTCCTCCTTTTGTCTCTGTACGATTTCGTCGCCCCAAACAACATTTTATGCAGAGAAATGATACGGAGACCATCGTCAGAGAACAAAACATCAGACCCTAAAGCCGCTTTTGGATGGGCTTTTCAAGGATAGCTAGTATGCTCTGCACAAGGCCATGGGTTTGAGCCCTAGCCCCACCTAGAAGAAACAGGGTGGTGATCAGCTAACTTCCTACAGCTGGTCTTTCACACCCCCCCTCCCCTGCCCCAGTGCAGGGGGCCCAAGGTCTAGGTGAGTCCAATCGAGTCGCGGATCTCTAGGAGCAGTGAGTTAAAAGTCAGATGACAAGGCTCAGGTCTACAGGGTCACCAGTGGCTCAGGCCTATAAGCCTAGCTGTATGGGAGGCTAGGATTAGGAGGATTGTAGTGTAAGGCCAGACCACAGCCGGGCGAGGTGGCATGCTCATCACACACCAAGCTACGAGGGAGGCCGGGATGGAGAGGATCACGAATCCAGGCCATCCTGGGAAGGAAAGTCCGTGATACTCCATGCCTCAGGGGGAAAATGGACAGAGGCGCAGGGCCAAGCGTGGACGCGCCGGGGTAGCAGGTGTGAACTCAACTCTCGGTACTGCGGGGGGCAGAGAAGGGAGATGATGCCGGAATGCAGATTCTCATCCACCCCAGGCTGCTCACCTGTCCCCCAGCTCCCCCCCCATCTGATGGGAAGGAAGGTCACAACAGACCGGGTAAGCTCAGGGGACCCCCCTTCCCCGCAGTCCATTCCAGACCTGCCCACTGCAACCACGGCTCCGTCACGGGCCGTGAGAGAGCCAGAGCGGATGGGAGAATGGCCGCCCTGGGGTCTGTCGGTGCCCACGGCCGTCGGCTTTCTGGAGAGCTCCGTCCTGGTTCAGCCAGGAAGTTTCTTTAACAAGAACTGAAATGCCCGCCCTGCCCCCCCCCCCCACGGGCACCAGGCCAAGGCCCTTATCTGCTGCTGACTTAATTGGTTCCCACCAATGTGGTTTCCCAGCCCCTTGCATCTGGTCCTTTCCATTCCTCCCCTCCCCCCTCGCGTCCCCCTCCCTGCTGCTGGCCCCCTCCCCCTCCTGTGGAGCATAACCAGCGGGTCCAATTTGCTTATATAAACGGGGAATGGGGCACAGAGCGGGAGGGGGGAAGGAGGGGAGGGGGGTTCCTGGCCTGGGTCGATCTGTTTCACCGTGGTCAGACCTGGAGGAGAGTTACATTAAGCAGTGGGACTCCAAACCTAAACAAGCCTCCAAGCTTTGGTGGTTCAAAGCTCTCCAGAGAGCATCTGCAAAAGGCCACGGGAGGGGCGTGGAGGAGATTCCTGGCAGGACGCAGCCCTTTCTCTCTTCCCGGGCAGCCTCTCCTGTCTTCAGAGAACGTTGCCTCTGGCCAGAAACGGTGATAAGACAGCATTCATTTGAAAAGACACCTTAGGAGGAGAGAAGAAGGGAGGCTGCTGCGGTGGGGTGGGTGGGAGGCCGGGACCCTGCGGTACATCTTAGTTACAAACATGGGGACCACCGCCGAGCCACAGCAGCCCTGGGAACGCCACCAGTCATTCCCCCCCACACTTCCCCCATTAAGACTGGGGGGGGGGGAGAGACAGGGGAGTGGGGAGAAAAAGAACCAACCATCTTTGCATTCTAGACTTGAGGGGGGGAGGGTCCGAGTGAAACTCAGGGTCATCTCTTCCCAAAAGACAAGCGATCGGCCCAGGGCGGTGTACAGGCTGCGTCTGTCTGTTCGGGTGTCTCTAGGGCTGTGTGGCAGGAGATGAAGCGGTCCCCTGGCTCTGCTGGGGTGCTGTCTTCTAGAGACAGGATTGTTGCAAGGTGTGACCGGCTGAGATTTCCCTGCAGTGCCTGGTACACCCTGGCCATCTTGTTCATGACTAAGAAAGTCGCAGAATTGTGCATGGCCTTTTGCATTTACCTGTGCAGGTGCGTGTATTCTGGGAAGAGACTCCTAGGCTTGCTTTTGATCTCCTCCCTCCAGGGGGGGTTGCTAGCTAGACAAGACTCTAAATGCAAGTACCATTCCGCCCACAGGGCCAAGTGTTTGTTTATTTTTGCACGATCACCCGGGTAAGCCGGGGAAAGGCTAAACACATTGAATCATTTCGTCCGGGACGTTGCAAAGTTTTGGAAACGAGGGAGGTGTCCAGGCCTGACCCCCCCGCCAAGCCTGGCAGAGAGCCGGGGCTGGGGTGGGGTGAGGGGGAGTTCTGTAAGTAAAAGTGGAATTGGTTTGGATGCCTCTTGGTAGCCTTGAGGCAGAGAGAACGTTCTGGAAACGGAGGGGGGAGTTGTTGACAATAACAGTCAACACATCAGAATGTGTGTGGGAGACTCAGAGGAAGGAGGGCTGGGGAGACGGAGCCGGGAATGGTCGGGAAGACACCCCGAAGTTCCCAACTCCTTTGTGACAGCCTTTCCCACACGGTCACCCCGTCCTTCCACGGGCTTTGTAAGGGACACGGGGCATGGTACAGCGGACGCAGGACGCAAGCAGTGCTTGGGTTCCTCACAGCTTACCCTCCCCCGCCCCGCCCCGCTCCCCGAGCCTGCCCTCTCTGCCCTGGGCGGCATCTGGAACATTCTTGGCTATTGTCTTCCCACCGAGGTTTTCCACGTGTGGTCCTGTGGGTGGGCCTGGGACCAGCACGGAGCGAGGCTGCTCCTGAGGGACTCATTAGAAATGCAAAGCAGGCTCTTCCCAGACCTACGCCGTCCGGCCAGGCCCAGGAGGGTGGGCCGGCCGCCGGCTTTCACAGGGTCCCCGTGATTGAGAGCCACTGACTGGAGGGAAGGAGACCGTGGGGAGTGAGGGCGTGGAGAGACCTCCCAGAACCCCAGTCCCTAGAATACCATTTTTTTTCTTTCTATTTAGTTTGAAACCGACTGAAATTGCATTAGTAACCCAGATCTTCCTGTATTTTGCCAACAAAGAGACGTTGGGGGGAAGTGGGAAGTAAATGACAAGGTCTTTGATCTCAGTTACAGGGACACGAGAACTTTGGCATTGTGTGTGTGTGTATGTGTGTGTGTGTGTGTATGTGTGTGTGTGTGTGTGAGTGTGAGCATCCCCTGCCCACTTCCCCCCTCCTCCCTGCAGAGCTGAGGGGGGGCTGGGAAGGTGGCTCCGAGGCAGAGCGCACACCTTGCATGCATGAGGCCCTGGGTTCGATTCGTCAGTATCACATACACAGAAAAAGCCGGAAGTGGCGCCGTGGCTCAAGTGGTAGAGCGCTAGCCTTGAGCACAGAGAGGCTCAGGGACAAAACCCAGGCCCTGAGTTCAAGGCCCCCAGGACTGCCCCCCCCTCAAAAAAAGTGCTTAGAACAGGAGATCGTATCTGCCACGCTGGACTTCCTTGTAAAAAGTCCACTGTTACCTTCAAGACAACAGTACAAAGGGTGAAGAGTCGAGTGTGATATTCCAACGCGACACCCAGTTTAACGGTAAGGAAACGGAAGCTTGGCTGATTATAGAGGCAAGCATCGGAGTAGAAAGTGAGCTCAGATTTCTAATTTCTGTGCTCCTCTAACAAACGTGAACGAGAGCTCTCATTCGCTGCTGCAGAACTGACATGGTTGTGGTGCGGGAGTTGCAGGCAGGGCCGTGGGTCCCAGTACAGCAAGACTACACCATCCCCTTAACAAGCAGTGTGGAGCCGGGTGCTGCTGGCTCCCACCTCTCATCCCAGCTACTCCGGAGGCTGAGATCTGAGGATTGCCATTCTACGCCAGCCTGGGCCGGAAAGTCCATGAGACTCTTATCGCCAATAAACTACTCAGAAAACCAGAAGTGGTGCTGTGGCTCAAGTGGTAGAGCGCTCGCCTTGAGCTGAAGAGCACCCAGGCCCCGAGTTCGAGCCTTAGGTTGGGCCAAAAAATAAAAAAGCAGCTTGATTGCCCGGGGGGGGGTGTCACACTTCCTGCCTGCAGTGTCTGCACGCCGCTCACGTTATCAAGCATTACTAGCGGCAAGCACCACTAGGAATAAGCACTGGTGATTGCCAGTAGCAGTAAGCGGGGAGCACTAAGGAGGTAAGCACTATAGAGCATGGTCAGGAAGCATCCGGCGTTGGCCTGGTTGAGGGGCCGAGGAGTCAGAGGAAAAAGGGCCGGTGTTAAGGGAATTACAAACGCCACCCATCGGTCACATGACCCAGCCAGGGGCCTGCGTAGCTCTGCTGGAGGACAGGCCACCTTCCTAACCCCGCTGGCCCTGACCGGGGGTGGGGGAGAGGGGGGAGTGGGGGGAGGGGGAGGGGAGGGGGCTAGGGGGCAAAACTCCAGCCTCCGTGGGTTGGAATTGCAATTAGGAGGCCCAATTACATAACATGGGCGAAAGGGCTTTGTCAGGGGTAAGGCATTACGAAAGTTCAGAATGTCATTACCACCAGCCATGCCAACACACACAAGGTAATGATAATTACAGCCCAGGGTAAACACGAAGCCGTGTTTGTTATGTGTTATCGCCGTTGCGAAGAAGTTTTTAGACACAAAGGGCTCTCTGTTCTCAGACGGGTTAGGTGTTCTCAATCTACTGCGTGAAACCTACCTTATTTATTTATTTATTTGGCTGAAAGGTTTGTAACTGCTGAATAAAACTTTAGTCTTTACAGCGATCACCTATACTCGGCATAGGTTTACTAACTTCTTTGGCTTGTACCCACTTTTTTTTGGGGGGGTGGGTAGTTGGACTCACGGGCTGACTTCTGCTTATTCAGTGAAGGCTCTACCGCCTGAGCCATGCCCCCCGGCCTTTTTTTTGCTCTAGTGTTTCAGCTTGCTTCTGCCCGGGCTGTTCTTGGCCCTGGAGCCTCCGGGGCAGATGCGAATGCAGCCCTGAGCCGTGGCACACAGTTCTCAAGCCTCCGTCTTTGTGGTTCACCATCAGTGTGCAAACACTAACGCGTGGGTCATTCGCATCTAATGTGTACCCCTGTGCCGTCTGCAGAGGAATGTCAACCTAAACAAATGACCTGTGAAATCAGGGTTGAGACGCTAATTACCGTTTTCCTAATAGGCATGAAAATAGTTACAAGACTATTTAGCATATAACTATTCTACATGACGCCCCAGGACCACCCCAGCCGTCCGCGCGGTAATCGCCAGCTCGGAAAGTCTCCGAACCCCTGCCCCGCTGGCCGGGGTGTTGGCATCATTCAAAGTCCCAGAGATGTTTCTTAGGTAAACCACCAACCTGGATCCCTGCCTTCTAGAACAATCTAAGGCTGCCGGCATCGAGGCCATACACCGTGCTAAGCTCTGTGCGTGGATTATTTTACCTTCGCAGCAGCCCACGTTTCTCTACTTCTGAGAGGTGGTTGCCGAGGCCCAGAGTGGTATAGTAAGTTACCAAAAGTCACAGAGCAGCAAGGAGTGAGGACAGGTAGGAGGAGAGGCTCGGGTAAAGCAAACCCAAATTGTGTTTTGTCGTCGTCGTCGTCTTCTGCTTCTTTTGTCCAGGCTGGTCTTCATCTCTGGGATTGAGTAATCCTCCCATGTCTGGGAGTAAGGTCACACCCTCCCCCTCCAACTCCAATTGCGACCTTCCCTGGGGTCTGTTGAGCGGGCCTTGCGTGGTGGGGTTCTGCCTGCCCTCCGTCCCGGCCTGTGTGGTCCCGGGCTGCACACAGACCTTTCTTGGCTGGGGTTTTCCTTACTTGAGCTGCATAGAGAAACCCTCGGGCCCCTTAGCTTGGGAGTGGAGGCCCGGCAGGGTGGGCTGCTCCCTGCCCACTGCCCCGGGAGGTGGGAGCTGCGGCCCCGGCTTCCTAGGAGATGACAAACCACCATGGACAGTGCACCGCCTTCACGAGGTACAAGGCGCGTGGCGTCGATGTCTCCCAGGCTCCAAACCTGAGCACCACGGTCAAAGCCACACCAGCACGTGGTGTTTTGTTTGCCAACAGAGCTGAGGTCTTTGTTGAGGAAATGCAGGTCAGGGATCAGAGCCGGGGAGGAGGGTGGCGATCTACCCTGGGGGGGGGGGTGGTTTTCTCTGCAGCCCCTGAACAGAGATAGAGGGAAGCCCCAGACCCAAGCTGTGCAAACCGGAACCGATACACCAAACGCCACAGCGGGGGCTCCGGCCCACCAGCGTCGCGGGGTCATGTGGATGAATGACCTCGGGACGCCTGTCTTGTCTGGACGCTTCTGGGTAGCCTAATGCTCCCACGGGGTCTAGCTGGGCTAGCCAAACAAGACGGGGGCCGGTGGTGGTCTCCCGATTGAGGGTTCTTTAAAGAAGGGGTCTTGCTGGGGCGGTCACTCAGTCCTGCCATCCCAGCTACTCAAGAGGCAGACATTGGGAGGATCGCGATTCGAGGCCAGCTCTGAAAACGTCAGGGAATGTCCACCTCTGTCCTCCAGCTGGGTGGCGGGCGCCTGAGGTCCCAGCTACGTGGGAGGGAGGGATGGGAGCATGCCTGCTGAGTTCAGGCCCAGGCAAAACGCAAGCCTCTGGCAAAGACTAACTAGAGCAAACAAAGGAACGGGCTGGGGGCGTGGCTCAAGTGGTAGAAGACACTCCCAGCAAGGGCAAAGTCCTGAGTTCAAAACCCAGCACTGCTCCTTCCCCAGACATGGCCACGGAAGCCTCCAAAGGCACCATGCAACCCCCCCCCCTTTGATTAAGACCTTTGTCCTAGCAGTCCTGACTGTGTTTGCACAAGGAGAGAAAAGTAGTTTCAGGCTGGGGCAGACCCGAACAGCTCTCAGTGGGAGCTGGGGGTTCTCTGTGCCTTGAGATAGAAAAGCACTGTACCCCATGGATCTGTCCCCGGTGGGCCTGACCCGTCACAGGGCCCCGGGTGACATCAGAGCGGGCGGGGCCGACGGGCGGGGCCGCGCCTGGCTGCCGCCCTCTCACCCGAATCTCTCTCCAGCTTCATTCGCAGGCCTTGGCCCGCCAGGGACCCGGTGGCCGCGCGGCCTGGTGCGCAGCAGACCCCGCCAGCTCTCCCGGGATGCCGGCCGGGCCACAGCAGCTGTACCTGCTGATGGACGCGGCGGCGGACGAGGGCCCCACGGCGCCGCTGGCCTCCTACGACCACCTGTGGCACGCGCTGACGCAGCCCCTGGTCTGGCACTGGGTGGTGTACGACTTCCTGGTCACCTCGTTCTTCACCATCGTGTTGACACTGCTGTTTAACAACTTCGTGTGACTGGGCGTGCGCTGTGTGCGCACACGCGTGTGTGCCCATGCGTGTGTGCTCGCTCCCAATAAACCTCAGCACCCGTGCTGGGCACGATCTCACGACTGCCTTGTGTTGACGCCGCTGTTTAGCTGGACCAGGGCCTGTGGGATAGCCTGGGGCAGTGTGGGGCTGGGCCAGGGCCTGTGGGATAGCCTGGGGCAGCGTGAGGCTGGGCCAGGGCCTGGGGGATAGCCTGGGGCAGCGTGAGGCTGGACCAGGGCCTGTGGGATAGCCTGGGGCAGTGTGGGGCTGGGCCAGTGCCTGTGGGATAGCCTGGGGCAGTGTGGGGGCTGAGGGTGTCCCCGCTGTCTGTCAGAGGGGACCGGACACCCACGTGTTGGTGAGCACACGGCGCACCATCTGCGCGCACGCTCGCATCGGCCCGGCCTTGCCTGTGTCTGTCTGGTGGAGGTGCAGCGCGTGCAGGTGAATCTGAAGATGGGGTCCCACACCCCGGTCTGGTCAGAGGCCCGCCCTGCGCGGCGGGCGCCACGCTGCACCCTCGCTTGTGGCCCGGCTCAAGACCTGCCCGGGGTCCCCGCGGGTACAGGGCGCTCAGCTTGGTGTGGGGCCCGGCCTGGGTCCCGCGCCCGCTCCACGGCTTCACAGCCGTGACTGGTGTTTTGCCCTGGGGGTGGGGCTCGCCGGGGGGAGCCACGGACGCAGGTTCAAGCCCGGGGTCCCGGGCTCGGCCGCAGCCTGCGGAGGGCACAAGGCGGGCACGGGCTCTACACACGAGGCCAGCCTACGAGGATGCGGCCGGCCTGCACAGGTCCTGAGCCACGAGCTTCTGGAACATTCTCTCCTTCCTAAGGGAACGCCCCTCTGCACACAGCCGTCGCGGATGGACGCTGTGGGACCACTGGTGACATTGCCTGGTGACACCGTTCCAATCACACGTGGGCATCACAGGAGCTGGACGCAAACGGGGGGGCTCTATTTATTTGGATAAGCGAGCGAGCCCGCAGGGAGCGCGGTGTGGTTTCCCGGCCGGCCCCAAGGAGCTGAGTTCCGCTTCCTGTCTGCGCCCCGTCTGCTCGGCTGGGGAATTCCCCCGGCCCCTTCCTACCTGTTTATACAACCCCAATACGTCCCTGTCTTGGCGCCATAAAGCGTCTTTCCACTGAGAGAACTCGGCTTGTCTGTGTTTGTCCCTCGGCCGGGAGGCGGATGAGCTGCGTCAGCCACAGCTTGACCCACGTCCAGTGGGACCCCGCGGGCCGATGGCCCCACCGCCCAACACAGTCTTGCACATTTCGAGCTGGAGGCCCAGGTCCGGGTTTCCTCTGCCCGCCCCGCCTCCGGCAGCTTGATTTCCTGCCCTCTGGGGGAGACAGATGCGTGAACACTTAGTGGAGAACACGATCGCGATTAGGCTTCCAGATGCATCTTTGTCTGGACCCCAGCTGCCCCGGCGTCTCCCTTGTGCCCTCCCCCACCCCCAGCCCCGGGGAGCTGCCGTATCGACGTAGCAAAACCTTGCCAGATTGAAGATCCTCAACCTCCCGACCTCCACGGGAAGAGAGGAGGGAAGGTATGTGAGTGGATCTAAGAGCCAGAACCGATCTCTCGGCCTTCTCTCTCAAGATGACTGATAGCCCAGTGTGACGCCCATGCCAAGTCTGGCACGGGCGCCGTCCACATGACAGGAAGAAGGGGGCAGACATGTCTATCTACCCATGTCCGTCTGTCCATCCACCTGCCCAGAGTCTCTGCGCTGGGCCTTGTCTGGTCACAGCGTGACCACCCACATCCGGTCACTTCCGGAAGCACGGCTGTCTTCCACACATCAATTCTTTATCTAGAATTATCAATATCCACCTGCTCGCTCCTGCATCGCTTTTTTCAGGGGGTGGAGGGGAGGCACTACTGGTATTTGAACTCTGGGCCAGGGTCTGGCAGCAGCACCTCTGCCCGGCACCCTGAGAACCCCACGCCAGGACCCTGCGCGGAGGGGCAAAGGTCACAGCTCCACTGTGGGAGCAATGCCGGGGACGCGTTCCCCTTAGCAGAGGCAGAGGGGGAGCTTCTAGACCCCAATGCGCTGCGGGTACTGCTCGCTTTGGCTTGGCTGTAAAAGCCAGAGAGAAGGCAAGGAAGATGCCGAGAGAGGGAGGAGAGAAGAGGAGAGAGAGAGACAGAGAGGGGCGACCTCTCTGTCTGGGTCTGGACATCTCTGAGCATGGCCCCACGCAGGGCTTTTCCCACTCTTCCCAACACCAAAGCTGGCTCAGCGGGAAGCAGCGTGTCCATCTCCCGTCTCCCTCTACCTCCCAGCCGGCTCCTGCCGTCGTTAGTATGAGCCCCGAGTGTGCGCAATTACAAACGAAGACGATTTCTTCTCGGAGGTAATCGTCCCCTGCCTCTCCCCCTGTCCGTCCCCCTGTCCATCCCCCTGTCCACACCCTTCTGCTCTGAGATCTTCCCTGCAGGCCCATGCCGCTCCTGCTGGCCCCAAACACCGTCTGCTCTCTCCCTTCTTAGGCCCTTGCCCTGCAGAGGTGAGTTCTGAGACTTTCACTGGCCAATTTCCTTCCTTTAAGGGGGACTCGTGTTCCATTTGTAGAGCATCACCATGCGTAGCTGACAAAATACACACGCTGCCACCTGAGGTCCTGTAGGCTCCTCAGACCCAGGCCACCCTGGCCTTGCTCCTGGATGCTAACGTGTCCCCCCAGCCCCAGCTTCTCTGATGGTGAGCAGTACGACTCCCCAAACGAAGAGCTCTTAGGCTATTCAAAGATCCTAAGAAAACCAGAGCAAGTGGACAGAAATCAACGCTGGCACTGACTTGGAGCAGGACGGTGCTTTTCTTCACTTGGTTCTCTTAGGGCAGTTAATTAACCTCCCTCCTACCCCGCCCGCTATACCTAGCAGGGGAACAGGGATGATGGGCAGGACAGCCCCCCAACGCAGGCTCTCTCCACAGAGCCCGGTTGCCTGCAGGAAGCTGGGAAGGTCCACTTGTCTGAAGAGCCACTGTCCTGGTGAGAGGTGACGTGAGGACTTGTAAACCGGTGTTGGTGGTTGACAAATGACAGGCACTACGCTGAAATCTACTTGGCTGGGACCTAAGTGCTGGAATGGGTGACAGAGCATCGTGCGTCCCGGGGTGGGTGTGCGGTCGTGTCTGTATTTATCGTTGTTGGCTCTATTTTGGCTAAGAAATGCTGCCACACATGTTTGTTTATTTATACCAGGAAGGAGCTGGCTTTGTATGGCCGGGTGTGGACACCTGGGTTTCCCGGTGAAGTGGAGATGTCTCTTTCCTCTTTCCTTTTCTCCCCGTTTCTCCTCCAGATGGAGGGGACAGGACCCCAATGGGAGTAAGGGGAGAGTATTTTCTAGTCAGCCTGGAGGTGGCACTAACACATCAGCTGCTGGACCTCTGGTCTTTCTTCCCATCTGCTCTCCTCCTACTGGAGAGTCACGGCCAGAGGCACGGGGCTGCTTCCCCTACTGCATGAGCATGCAAACCCTATGAGCTCCTTCTTCAGGATAGACTTCGGGCTTTACTTGCCCAGAAAATGTTCTGTTATTTTTATGTTGTGTGTGTAAAACACTTTCCTTGTCTACTCCATTCATCCCTCCATCATCCATCATCTATGTGTCATATTTCCATCCATCCATCATCCATCCAACCATCATGCAACCATCCATTCATCCATCCATCCATCACCCATCCATCCATCCATCCATCCATCATCCATCCACCCATCCATCTATCCATTCATCTATCCATCCAACCATCATCCTTCATCCACACATGCATCCATCCAACCATCATGCAACCATCCATCCATCCATCCATCCATCCATCATCCATCCACCCATCCATCTATCCATTCATCTATCCATCCAACCATCATCCTTCATCCACACATCCATCCATCCAACCATCATGCAACCATCCATCCATCATCCATCCATCTATCTATCCATCTATCCATCCATCATCCACCCATCCATCCATCTATCCATCCATCATCCATCCACCCATCCATCTATCCATCCATCCATCACCCACCTATCCATCCATCATCCATCCATCTATCCATCCATCATCCACCCATCCAGCTATCCATCTATCCATCCATCCAACCATCATCCATCCACCCATCCATCCATTCATCCATCCATCCACCCATCCATCCATCCACCCATCCATCCATCCACCCACCCATCCATCCATCATCCATTCATCTATCCATCCACCCCCTCATTATTCTATCTGGCCAGCACACCAGGCACAAAGTTGAGTCATGTTTCTCTGTTGTTATTGGATCTCCACCCAGCCCAGAGGACAGGTTCTCACCTGGCAGCATCCACAGGGCGGTGCTGATACACCAACCTCGTGTCCGCTGTGGAATTTACAGTCAAATCAAATGCCAGTTAATGCCTGACCACTGACCTCTCTGGACCAGGTATGACACAGCCTTTAACAGTATTGGTCTTGTCACCACATGACGCTGTTTACACTGAGCGTGTTGCTGTGACTCCAGATTCCTTCTGCGACGGGAGGAGAGCACAGGGAAGGAACACCCTGGCAAGGCCGTGGGCCCCACTGTCAGATCACATCCACCCCTTCCAGAAGTTTCCATGTACCCGGCACTCACCAGCCATGGGGATGGGCTGAAGGCCTTGGCTGCCTCAGTTCCTGCCAGGGAGCACATTTAGATTCTGCCTGTGGAGTCTGACCTCTCACACAGCTCCTCTCTTATTTTATCTAAATATATCCTTAGGGAAAACCAAAGATCTGCATGTGAATTTTATAAACATCAAGGAGAGCAGAGAGGGGGGAGAGAGAGAGAGAGAGAGGGAGGAGGGAAATTTGGCCATCCTTAGAAGCTCCTGTCGACTTCTAAATGTGGTGTAGAAAGTAATAAAAAGACTTGGTGGGTCCTTTCGGGGAAAAAAAATTCCCTCAACACTCAAGGGAGCAACTTAGATCCACAAAATATAGAGAGGAAGAAAAAGGAAAGGCAACAGAACCAATTCTAGATTGGTTCACAAATAAACTGCCATTTAACAGAAAATAAAAATCTCGCCCCCTCCCCAAGCCCAGACACAGCCGGGCTGCGTAAGAAAAAGTAAATCACGGCCCTGGGTGCGGAATCTCGATTCTCTATTAAGTTTCCTCTTGCCCAGCAGAGGCTGCAAAGGAGGAAATGAATCTCGGCGGGGTTCCTCCACTTGATTAGCCCGCACCTCCAGAAGAGTTGTCAATCACGCTAATTGGAATCAATAGACAGCTGTTCGGGAGTCCAGGATAATTAAGCCAGCCATAAAGGGTAGAGCCAGAGTTCACTTTAAAACTGAAAAGTGGGGATCCCACTGTTGGATGGCATCTGTGAGCCGCTCCGGCTTCCCGAGACCTATTCTGATTTTAAAGTCTTGGCGGGTCTTCATAGCCTCCTGGGCTATTAGGAATGAGGGTATGTGTGGACTCTCTTTCCGTCCCATCCCAAGCGGTGGGGTGGGAAGGGGGTCTGAATTTGAGGATGTCGGGCTGCGAACCAGATCGCTCCACAGAACCAGAGAGAAGAGAAGGGGCGGGAGAGAGCTAGCATGCACGCACGTGTACACACACACACACACACTCTCTCTCTCTCTCTCTCTCTCTCTCTCTCTCTAAACTTTTATCCCTTTCCAGTTTGCCCGCCCTGGCGTCTCTTAACCACAAGCTCTGACCCCGGCCTGCCCACAGGGCAGTGAAGGAGAAACATCACAACCCCAGAAGAGGAGAAGACACTGACGGCCAGCTACAATCGCACAATGCCCCCCCCTCCCAGCTCCCCCTTTTCTAAAGGACACCCACCCTGCCAGCCAGCGAGCTTCGTCACAGAAATCCATGTGCCTTTTTATGTCCCCTTTAAAACTTGAAAGGAAGCCCACAACACCCCCCCTGCCCCCCCCCGTTTGGTTCTGGGGGGGCGTGTCTTCTCACCCACTCGGCAACATGAAAAGAATTGAAATTCGGTCCCAAGGCTGGGGATCTTTTTTCCTTCCCTTCCCTTTTCCTCAGTCAATGAATGCCAGATGTGCTCCCCCCACTCCCCCCCCAAAAAAAGTCCTCATCTCTTCAGGACAGCCTCCCCCCGCCTGAGTGGAGGCCAACAGGCCATCACGGATTTACGGGGCGGCTGCGGTCCCCCCCTTTCATGTCTCCTGTACGGAGGAGGAGTACGCGGCCCGCGTCAGAGACACAGCTCTTCTCTCGGTGTAATCTGCTCCTGGGGGGTCAGCGGGCTGGTTCCGATGGAGAGCGTGGTGGTTACCCACGTCCCCCCACCCCGCGCCCCTGCCCCCCACACACAGGAAGCAGCCAGCTATCCAAGGCGAGCTATGCCACACAAGACTTCCCAACCATCACAAGAGGCAGGGAGGGAAGATGTCAGAAAATATACAGAGCGGACTGGGAGCACTCATGAGCCTGTCTGTCAGCAGGCTGAGACCCGTGGGCTGGGGGTGGCGGGGGGGGGGGAAGGGCGTGGGGATCACAGGCCTCCACCATCCTTGGCTCCAGCGAGCAATGGCCCACTCGGCCGCATCTTCTGTGGCGGATCTGGGTACGAAGTGGAAGAAGGTGGATCGTGTGCCACGTCACCCGTGCTTCCTCTGAAATGCTGGGTCGTGGCCTACGTCTGGGGCCTACAAACTCCTGCTCGGTTCCAAAGCACAGGCGGGCGCAGCGGAGAGCTACCGTCTCTAGGCAAACGTGCCGAGAGGTGCCGGTGCGCACAGGAGAGCCGCTGTGTCTGGCGAGTCTAGATATCAAAGAGCCTCAGCAATAGGCACAGACAAACCACATCAGAACAGCCCCTCCCCCACCCCGTCCCCAGCCCTGGGCCCCGGCAGGGGGTTTGTGCCAGTTCAGCCCTGCTTCGGCACCTGTCAACACTTGTTTGAAATGCACCCCGTGGCCGGAGCTGGCCTCTCTTCTCCAACGTTTCCAACCAAATGAGACACTTGTTTATTTCCAGCTCAGCTCCACCGAGAACCGAGGGTCGAGAGATGCCGGAGGAGAGGACAGGTTTTCCTTCCATTTCCTCCACCAGGAAAATGTGGGTTGTGTCCCTCGATCCAGCTTTTAAAAACTCAGTTGAACTCGGTTAACTTCATTTTCATGTTGGCTTTCCGCAGAGCATTAAGGAGAACCCAATGTTCCCTCGTGCTTTATGACTTGAGTGGCCTGGGCCGGCTTGGCTTTCTCGCTGTGGGAACCCTTCCGGCGAGCAGGATTGCCAGGGATGATGTGTGAAGTGTGGCTGGACAAGAAACGGCGCCTATAGGCTATGTTTTATAGATCAGATATTCTCCAACCTCCACCTGCCTGTGCACAAACCAAACAAGAGAATCTTCCCGGATTACCCTGGCTCCTCCTAGCCTTCACATCTGTTTAGTGTCAGCTTTGAAAAACAAAAACGAATCCACCTCTCTTCAGCTCTGGAATTTCCCCCTTCCTTCCCTCCGATCTGAATGATGGGTGGGTTGTACTGTGCATGCTTCCCCCCCCAAAGAGGCACTGGTGTCCAGACCCCTGCTATCTGCAAATGCGACTTTATTGTTTGAAATGCCATCTTCACAGATGGAAAAAAAAACAGAGGAGCATTGTTGTCAGCCTTGACCAATGCGTCCTAGTAAGGAGAGGAAAATGCCAAGACCGGAGGCCCCAGAGCTGCAGGTGAGGATCTCCCGAGAGGAGATAAACCAAGTCTGTCCACATGAGGAGACTGGCCACCAATCCCCCCAAACACATTTCTGTGGCTCTAGAACATTCCATTTGTAGTGACTCTCTTCCTCCAGTCCCAGCCAACAGGGGTCTCGGAATCTCTCCAACACGGCAGAGAGCTTCCTGAAATCCAGGCCTAAAGTCATGCCCTGTGTTACTGCGAAGACAACTAAACAACCTCGGCTGGGAAGCCTCCCTCCGCCAGGTTCTGCTGAGCCTTCCCACGTGGACCCACCCACACCTGCTTCTTTTTTTTTTTTTTTTTTGGTTGGTTGTGGGGCTTGAACTCAGGGCCTGGGCTTTTTTTTTTTTTGCTCAAGGTGAGCCCTCTACCACTTGAGCCATAACCCCACTTCCGGTTTTCTGGTGGTCCCCTGGAGATGAGTCTTACGGACTTTCCTGCCCGGGCTGGCTTTGAGCCTGAGTAGCTAGGATGACATGCGTGAGCCACTGGTGCCTGGCTTATGTCTGCTTCTTAGAAGTTTACAGCTGTTAAAAGTACACACCTGTGATCCATGACCATTTGCCCTGCTGTTTTGGGTCTGGGATGAGGCTGAAATTCCTCCCACAATTCCCTTCACAGCACCACCCTTGCCGGGAGGCGGCCAGGACCGAACTTCCATGAGGACGCTGTCCCCGGGCCGCGCTGTGCCACAGGCAGCTGGGGGTAAGGCGGAGTCCTACTTTCTGGAACCTTCCACCGCAGGTGAGCAAAATGACTAAGGAGCAAGTGAATAAGTCAGATTCAGGGATAACTCCCAGGGCCTGAGTTCAAGCACCAGGACCAGCAAAATACAAACAAGCAAAGAAAAGCTAGTGGGCTGGTGGAGGCAGGGCTGATGGGGGTGGGGGTGGCCCTGGGCCGGGATGGAGCTTCTCCGGTAGCCCCGGCTGATGCTGCTGGAGCCTGGGCTGGGCTGGGGGGTGGCGGGGGGGGGAAGGGGGGTCGTTCAATCTGTTCCTCTAGGTAAGGAGCAGCCAAGGGTCAGAAAACGTTCTAGAACCTTCCCTGTGAGCTCTCTGGGGCCTGCTCCTCCATGAGCGGGCTGTCTGAGGAGGAGGGGGCTCCTACTTGATGTGGGGCCTTGAGGGTCCTCTGTCCGGCAGATTTCCCAGCCAGGGGAAGCGTAGAGAGCCAACGATTGCTCAATTACCATGCCAGCGTTTGTTCCTAAAGCCCCCCGTTAAACAGACGCGCCTCCACACTTGATCTGCGCACGGTACCTCCCCAAACCACCTTCGGAGAGAGACCCGGGCGTGATTGATTTGTCTTTTCCACATGCGTTGTTAAGTTGACGGATTCTGACATCGCTTGCTATCAATAGAGAACTCTGACTTACAAATCGTTTAGTGCTCACCATGGATCACTGGCCACCTCCCGGACATTTATAGCTGACAATCTCTTAAAAGAGATTAACTAGGCTGGCAGTCGACCTCAGCCCTTCAGCCCTCACTGCTGGCCCCAGTGGGTGCCCGTTGGATGCACAATTCCTGCCATTCCTACGGCTGGGGCTTTCAGGATCTCAACTCCATGACTGCTCCAAGAGGCCAGGGAGCAAGCGCATTGGCAAAGTGGACCGGGCCCCGTGCAGGTGAATTCACAGCCCTGGGGAGGGAAAGGATCCTCCAGCGGGGTCTGGGGTGGGTGGGGATGGGCTGGTACCATGGAAGGAATGTGCTCCCCATGGGTGAAACTCCCACAAGCTGTGTGCACCTGGCAGGCCTCCTAACCTCTCTGAACCTCTGTGTTCTCAGCTTGTCCAATGAGGGGAGGAAATTTCCTCAGGTCTTTGTATCCTCTGGGGCCTATTGGCTCCAAGATCCACTGTACTTTGTGGCCATTCCTGTGTGTGTGTGTGTGTGTGTGTGTGTGAAACAAGGAGGTCCTGGTCCAAGTTTTACGTATGTGACATGAACCCCAGGTTCTCAGCAGTACTGAGGGCAGGAAGAGGCGTGCAAAGGAATTTAAACCACGAGCCACAGGGACGGTGAGCTTCTCCTAGGTGTGCAATGAGCATTGCACACTAGCGGTCTGCACGTGTGTACCGTACCGCACCAGACGCCGTGAGCCGAGGGGGCAGGAGGCGTTAAGTACTGAAAACACTTCTTTAAGGGCGCCTTCCCCCCATCTCCTCTCCACACAAATTCTAATGATACAAAGGCAGGGTTGAGCCATGACACCACGTACCTGGAAGGAATCCTGTTAATTTACGGAATCATTTGACAACATGCAGCTCTTTTATTTACCTGGGGAGCAGTGGCAAGGTGGCATAATTAGCACATCAATTATTTTTGTAAGGGAAGGGCCGGGGACACGGAACCGGCCCATAATGAAGGAACACCTTTCCACCTGTCCCCTGTCCTTCTCTTTCCTGGCAGGTAGGCAGATTCAACCCTGGGCTTCCTAGAAGGGCCTCTCAGGTGTGGGGACTGGAGATGAGGGGTGGAACGGTCTTCGCTTGCTTCAGTCACTCTGGACTCCGGGACAATACCCCTGAGTTTTTCAGTGGCCCCCTGTGGACGTTCTTCCCTGACGCAGCCCAGCGGCAGTTCTCATGATGCAGGGTTCTGCAGTCTGCACGTAGTTTTAGATACAGAATCTTATTTGCTACTCACAAGACCTAGAGTTGAGTCTTATCTCTCTCTCTTAAATTTTTCTTTTTCTTCACAGAGTCACAAAGTAAGGTCAGGAAGGCAAACGGCTCCATTCCAGTTGCGTTCAGTATGTGTATGAGCGTGACTGAGCTCGCGTGAATGCAGGTCCTCTGCTGTCAGGTCCAGCAGCATCTAAGCCGTGGCTGCCCAGATGGTCAGAGTACAAAGACCGGCCCGTCTCCTCTCTGCACGCTGCCTGCTCCATTCCAGGGGTGCGGTACGGGTGGGGAGGTGCTGGGGACGCATCCTGAGGCGATTTCGCACAGCCTCCTGGGATGTTATGGACACAAGGGATGGGGGTGATCGTCCAGCCTCGCCTCCTCATTTTAATGAGTGGGGAGAAGTGCTTTAGAGAGTTCCCCCCCTGGCGGGTTTGAAACCAGAGCCCAGTCTAATTGCGAGCCTTAACACCCTATCTTCTCACCTTTCATTCCCACTGCTTTAATTTTCATCCTTAGCAGTCATGCGTGGCAGGAGGGAGATGTGGAAATTACTAGTGTGGTCCCCGAGGAGACAGAAGCCGACAGGAGAGAGTTTGCCCGGTCCTGAGTAATCCCGGGAAAGGGTTCGATGCGGATCCCACCCCGTCCCACAGAGCCCTTGCCACACCAAAGAAGCCAGACTACGGCTTCCCACAAACCAGCTCCAAATAAGGTCACACTGCCTCTTCCCTGGGCCCCAGGTGAGTCCCCGGCCTTCACCTGGAGAGCAGGTGGGAGGTGAAGGATCAGAGAGGACTCAATGCCGGGAAGAAAGTGTGGAAGGCACCAGGCTGCCGAACAGAGAGCCCCAAGGCAAAGCTAGGCCCCGTTAAAAGCCACTTCCCAAACCTTCCTGCCCCTGGGAAGCATTCAGAGAGCGGAGCCAACGTCCGGCCGTCCCCAGAGGCTCCGGGTCCCCGTCTCTCGGGAATATGTCGGAGGAACCCGATCGCCAAAACAAACCTCCTTGTCGCCGCTTGACCCCCAGCTCCGCGTTTGGCTTGGCCGTACCAGGCACCCAGCTGGCTCCCTGCGGGGGGATGTGAGGCCGAGTCACCCTCCCAGGGCAGACCTGGGTCCTGGGAGCGCTTCTGTTCCCACGGCCAGGCGCCAGGATGGAGGTGAGCTTTGTGAGGGGCCTGCCGCAGGCCCGTCCCACAGGAGACGGAAGGACCGTCTCTGACTCGGCCTGTGCCCCTCTCCTGGGAGTCTCTTCAGCAAGGAGGGAGGGGCCCTGGGGTTGCTCCGTGCTACCTGTACCTGGGCGCCCATTCTGCTCAGCTCCTATGTGTCCATCACAGAGCCTTCGAGGATGTGCGCCAGACACTGTGTTTTTATACGCCCAATCACACCTGTCACTATGGAAAAGAGCGACGTTGGCATCCTGTCTGATGGATGAGGAGACCGAGTCTCAGAGCAGAGGGGTGTGAGGACCAAATTCATAAAGCTAGCACATGGAAGATTCTGAACTCAAAATGGGGCTTAAGCGACAATTACACAAAAAAAACTCAGATTGGTCGATAGAAATGTGAACTACCTCCTGGGTTGGCCAGGAGGACCACAGGGATGATATTCTATTTCCCCCACCGCAGATCCAAAGTTGACCCTGACTTTCCTTCAGCACGAAGTAATGCAGACAGGAAGGAGAATTATCTTGGCAGAGTTCTTCACAAGGGAACCAAACCGAAGCCACAAAACGAGCAAAGGATGAGAAGAGGAAATCCGCGGCCTTCACATGAAGGAAAGGTGAAATAAACCAACTCCCCGTGACTCAAAATCAAACCAAACCAAACCAAAACACAACTATGGATCGAGAAACAGGGGGAAAAGTGAGCACTGGAATCTCGGGGCACAGGAGAAGAGGCAATCTGTTTCCACGGGCCAGGGCTGTTAGCTTTCGTTCCTCTGCCTTTCTAGAAGGCATCCTGGCAGAACAGAGCAAAATCAGGCCACATTTTCACCCCGGAATGTGCAAATATTTTAAAATGGGATATTCATTGACATGTTGCTTATGATAATAAAGGTCTTACCATCGTCTAAACGGCCGGTGGAAGGCAGAGAGTAATAAATTATGGCACGTCTGTGTAACGGCGCCCTTGACGGGCCTCAAAAGCAACCTCACCGACGGTCATTTAGTGGCATGGGAAACCGCCCGTGATATATTACTAAGGCAACAACATGCTGCCATTTCTGAAAGAGAAAATAATAGAGCTATCAACGCAGGCCCAGGAAACGACAGGAGAATAAACACACGCTATTCATAGTAACTGGGATTTCTGTTCTGAGTAGTTCCCAAAAAATAATATTAAAAAAAAATGTCCACGAGGACTCTGGCCTTGTGAAAAGCCCCTTTTGTCCCTTCAGCAAACGTACGCATGTAAAACTCACCCAGAACGCCCCCACACGTTACGTATGGGCTTACCGGGAGTAAGGCTCCACAGAGAACCCCTCCCCCCAGGGCCCAGGGGGTCGGCGGTACACCAGGGGCAAGCTGAAGGGCAGGCAGCCCAGGCTTCCAGAGCTCCCGGCAGGCTTGCTGAATCCTATCCCAGCTGGTAGCAGACACCGGGGAGAACCCCACTACCTTTCCCAGGAGCCTCTGCCACCCGAGAAATGAAGTCGAGGGGCCTCTGAACAGCACGTGACACCGCGCACAGGCCCAGGCTGGTGCCGTCCCCAGTCGCAGGCCCAGCCCTGGGCCCAGCCTCGGGCACCCTGGACCTGGACTCTCGGGGTCAGGCTCAGCCCGGCCTCTGTCAGCCCTGGGCATCATGCTGAGCTGAAACATTCGGAGAAAATTATTTGGTTATGATCGTTGTTAGCTGCTTTTAATCACAATAATGGACTAATACAGCAGTACTTACACTGGGGCAAGTCAAAGAGTATCCATTAAAAATCTAATTAAAAGCCAGTCCTTAAGAAGAATCATGGCTTATTTATCTCTCTATTAGGTCATATAAACAAGTGAACTGTGCAGCTTGGAAATTTTCCACCATTCGGGCTGGTTAGCAGTGTTCCCCAGCCAGCTGTAAAAGTACAATAAATCCTGCTTTAAGAGGATGCTCGCCATGTTTTAAGAAGAGAAACAATGAGGGAAGGAAGGGAAGGAGGGAGAGAAATGTTAAGAATCACATTTATATCTTGCTGTTTTACCCCTCCCCTCCCCCCAAATGAAGGCGGCAGGTATTTGTTTCTGCAGACAGATCTACGCAGAGGATCCTGCTGGGGTGGGCTCTGCTGTGCCCCTGTAGCAGGGATGGGTGAGCACGGCTCAGTGGAGGAGAAACAGCTCAGAAAGCTATACCAGGACAGTCAGCATCCACCTGTCAGGGGTAGCAGGCTGGGCAGGAGAGAAAACTAGCCGCTGGCCAGGGGTCCTGTGCAGGTCCCGGAAGGCCTGAGGCCGGTAGATGGGACATCCAGAGGCACAGACGTGGCGCTCTGTGAGCCTGGAACGTGACTGACCGTCACTGGCTGCTCAGAAGGGTCTGAGTGGTCGGAGGCCCTCACAGGTAGAGACAATGGGCTGCACTGTGGATGGTGGCTGGCCTGGCCTGCCGGTCCGGAGCGTCCCCGCCCCCCAGGGGTTTGGAGAGCGGAGAGGGAGTAGAAGAAGGGAAGGAAGTGACGAAGAAGGGGCACAGACAGACACAGAAAAGCAGAGTGAACGTCGAGAGGTGGTGTGGGATAGAAGGGGAGTGGGGAGCGATCACAGAGGAATCTGCTATGTCTGTAACCAGACAGGCCTGGGAAGCCCCCAGGAGGATTCACGGGGTCAGATCCTTCTCCAGAAGAGGCCAGGAGGGAGCCTCCCCCCCCCAGCTTTCGTCTCCGGCCACTGGCCCTGTGTGGCAGAGAGGACCACATTGGAGATCTCAGCCGAGACTCACCGGGAGAAGCCACAGGCAAGATTGCACTAATGGCTCGGCCAGTTAGGATGACCTTTCTAAACGAGCTTGACCTTTTTGTCCACGTGCCACCGGCATTTCCATCAGAAAGTCTCTCGAGCAGCTAAGTTTGCCAACGGAGCCCCTGGCTCCGCTCCAGGCCCTCGCCGCCAAGCAGACCTTCTGAGGTATGTAAAGATGCAAAGGCCGGGCCCATCACAGGCTCCCACACCCCTGGGCCGAATGCCGCGGGCCGTCTGCCAGCGCTGGCCAGCTTCTCCGTCCTCCAGCCCTAACTTTCAAACTGACCTTAAAACTTTTGAAAATCTCTTCCCAGTGCTCTCACATCCACCAGCCCCCAGTAGGTAGGTGGGTAGGTACTCCGTCTTTGAATTTTGATGTCCTCCCTTCCTCTCCTGATCACTCTGGGCAAAGCACTTATACCTCCTCATGCCTCAGTTTCCCCATGTACTGTGCAGGAGGAAAAGGAAGGAGGGTGTGCTCACCACTGATCTCCTAAGGGCACTCCTATGATTGGCCGAGAGCTCTAAGTAGTTTTATGATTGGTTGAGAGCTATAAGCTTTATGATTGGTTGAGAGCTCTGAGTAGTTTTATGATTGGTTGAGAGCTCTAAGCTTTATGATTGGTTGAGAGTTCTGAGTAGCCTTATGATTGGTTGAGAGCTTTAAGTAACTTTATAACACAGGAATCGCGTGGCCCAAGGCCAGCGGAGAGAGGACAGTCCGATGTAAGCAGAATTCGTTGGGGTGGCGCTACCAGTTCTGGACCAGGCACGCTGGATGTTGACTGGATTTGACATCTTAGTCATCTTTTCTCAACGCATGAGAAATCTAAAGTAACCAGGACTGCGCGGGCGGGAGAAGGGAGCTGCGGACGCTGGGATGTCTGTGTTTAGTTGTCCTGAGTCAGGGACCGTCAAGCATGTACCTGGACTAGGGCAGGACTCCGTCAGGGGTGAGCAGGGATGTGGCGCGCTCCCTCTCCGAGGGAGAGCATCACAATGCAACACGATCATGCAGTGTGATGCTGGAG
The DNA here is from genome assembly GCA_004024685.1 of Dipodomys stephensi. Taxonomy (NCBI): domain Eukaryota; kingdom Metazoa; phylum Chordata; class Mammalia; order Rodentia; family Heteromyidae; genus Dipodomys; species Dipodomys stephensi. The sequence continues at coordinate 25,239 of PVHN010002133.1, forward strand.
GTATTCTGTTACACACTTTGCCTTCCAGAGCTCCCCTGTCAGGGCAGGGCACCCACCATGCTGACAACGGGGGCTGGAGGAACGTGGCCATCGCAGGGACGACCCGAGCAGTTGACTGAGCCTGGATCATTGCAGGCAGGAGCACAAGCAGGGGCCCGGTTCTTTAAGCAGCAAATGGAGGCTGGAGTAAACCTGATTACCACCAGTACTGTCTTCAGGGCGTGCCTTTTCCCCCCCGCCAGGCAAAGCCCCGCTCTGTGGGATCTCATCTCAGTCTGTTTGATTTCCAGATAGTACATAGGGTTTGGGCCAAGTGTGATAAAAAAAAAAGAAATAATAAAATCTAAAGAAAAAAAACAACAAGAAATTTCAAGAGAAGCAGAGGTATGGCAGGCGTGCATTCTGCAGAGACGCGCCCATCCAGTCCTGCGCTGCGGTTCAGCCACGGGGCCTACGTCCTGTCACTGGGCCTGAGAGTTTCCCAGCCCCGAGGGCTGAGAACCTTCCTGAGAGCAAGGGGCGTCCAGAGAGCGAGGGAAAGAGCAAAGGAGCCTCTGTAAACGGCGAATGAGAGCCCAAGCTTTGCTGAGGGGCAGCGAGTCTTTGGCACAGTCCAATGGCGTTACAGGGGAAACGCACTGAACCTGAGGAGTCCTGGGCATGTGCGGTGTCACCCCGGTGGCCTGTCCTTGGACCCCTGTTCCCAGGGACAACAGATCGCCCGATCATAGGAAGGCCCTCTTCTTTCCGTTCTCTTTTCCTCCTCCCCTTCCCTTTCTAGTCCTGTTCTCCCCGTTTGTCTTTCTACCTTGCAAACCTCCCCTCCTTTTTTTAAACAGAGTGTTTCCAGGAAAAAAAAAAAAGTGGCCAGAATCAAGTTTTTTGTTTTCGTTCTCATGCTGAACCTAATTGAAAAGACGGACCAGGAGAAATGAACCCTGGGAGCCCGAGAGAGGCTGGGAACGCTTACAAGGACTCAGACCTTGTAAATCCGAGTCTTTGGAGCATCTAGAATAGGTTGTAGAAAATTGCTAACCGTCTTCCCAAGGTTGTTGTTGCTTTGAAATTCATGGGATTGGAAAGAGCTAATCAGACACAGAACCTCGATTCGTTCCTCTGAGTCCCAGACTTGATACACAGACCATCAACTGCGTGACGCAATGTCAGGTCTTTAGAGAATGAAGTACTTTAAACATAAAAATACACCCCAGCGTCACACTGCGAACACAGCCCGGACACTCAGCCGGGAGTGGGGCTGCGTATGGAGATGCTAAGGGTAGGTTATCTCCTAATGGACGTGCAGATGCTCATTTCCATGTTTTCCAGAATCTCCAGAGTAAACTTCCTCAGTTATTAAAAATAAAAGTGTCACTGAAGAAATGAAGTCTCCCTTTAATGGATAATGGCGGCTAGGTTTACTTCCCCTGGGCTGTGTCTCTGTACCCACGGCCCCGTCTCTGTCTGATTTGCCGGATTAACTGACGGCGATCAGAACCTCCAAGCCACGGAAGTAACCCAAGACCTAGCCTGGGTCTGGGAGCGGGAGGATCGGAGAATCAGAGGAAAACTGGAGACAGACGCATAGGAAGATAGTCGTAGAGAAAGAGAATCAGAGAACTGCAGCAAAAGACGAGTCACAGGGAATCAGAACAAAGAATCAGAACCATAGAGAGAGAAACAGAAAAGGAGAATCAGAGAATAATAAAGAATCACAGGAAGTGAATCAGGGCCCATGGAAAGAGAATCACAGGAAGAGGATCATAGAAAGGCCCTCTTTGTGGGAATGGGGTGTCTGATGCCTTTCCTGGTCCTTCCTTCCTTCCTTCCTTCCTTCCTTCCTTCCTTCCTTCCTTCCTTCCTTCCTTCCTTCCTTCCTTCCTTCCTTCCTTCCCTCTCTCCCTTCCTTCCCGTCTCATCCTTTCCTTCTGGAGCTGAAATCAGATTTCCTCCGGGGTCTCGCATAAGGGACAGACCAGCCTGGACTCTGAATTCAGGGACTAGTGCAATCCCTGCCAAGGAGCGGGGGAGGAAGGGGGTCAGCGGAGGGAACCTCACGGAGAGGTAGGTGTCGGCTAGATTGACTCAAGGGGATTCTGGCCAAAACTGGATTCATCTGGCCAAGGACAGAGCCTCAAGTCGGGGACCTAACAGAAGGAGGTTTTGGGAGCGCCTGGCTCCGTGTGGCCCGGGGATCTGTCGGTACAACCAGGAGGAGAATGGTGCTCCACACGCCAGGCCCAGCTAAACTCAGCTCTGCTAAGCTCAGCCCACCCTGAGGGAGCGATAGCCCTGCTGTCCAGGGACGGTTTGCCCCGGGGGCGGGGGGGGGGGGTTTGGTCAGAATCTTGGAGGCAGGTGCCTTGGTACCAGCTCTGGGTTCCAAAGCCACGAGCTCTTGCAACAGCCCACAACTGCCCCCAGTGGAAGCTAGAAAACATATGATGGAAATATTCTGTTTTTGTTTTTTCTTCTTCTTCTAAAAACACATCCCTGAGGAAGCTTTTTGCCAACAACCTTCCCCTTGCCCGGTCTCTCAGCTCTTCTCCCACACAGCCAACTCTGTGGTCAGGAAGTCCTTCTCGCGGTCTATCTGCCATCCTTCCTGCTGCTCCTGAAAGTCACCTCTAAGCGGTGGGGGGTTTTGTCCGCTGTGCTCAGATACCCGGGCTGTGTGCAGGCATTGTGATCTGAGAACCACTAGGAGAGGGCATTCATGCTGAGCGTTTCCAAACAACTATGTGACACATCGCACGATTCAATGAGAAGAAGAATAAAACATCCAGGTCCCCTTTGCTGGGAGCTGGTGGCTCACATCTATCTACTCAGGAGGCTGAGGATCATGGTTCAAAGCCAGCCTAGACAGAAATGTCTGGGAGACTCTTATCTCCAATTACCCAGCAAAGAGTTGGAAGTGGAGGTGTGGCTCAAGTGGTAGAGTGCCAACCTTGAGCAAAATAAAAAAGCCATAGGATAGAATCCAGACCCTGAGTTCAAGACCAGAACCAGCATATGCATAACACACACACACACACACACACACACACACACACACACACATACACACACACACACACAAAACCAGGCCCAGGGTAGAGGGGGTAGAGAGGAGACCCGTCCAGTCATAAAGAGCTGAGCAGGCTATTAGCCAGGTGCTACCAGCTGACTAGGAAGCAATTTTCTCTGGTTAAACTCTGCCTCTTGCTCCGGGACCCCTTGGTGTGTGTGTGTGTGTGTGTGCGTGCATGTGTGTGTGTGCTGTGTTCTTGGCTTACCGCCCCCTACACGTGAGCAGAACACGAATGACCTGCAGCAGAATAAAAGGCCAGGATGGGAACTCAGAAACGGCGGCCATTCTGCTACGTTTGCAAACTAAATTCTTGGGGAGTCAATCTCTGGGACCACAGCGTAGCTTCTCCTTTGGCGGTTGGCAGACTCCAGCCGCAAGTGTCCATCCAGTTAAAGCGTGGGCTTGAACTGGAGGCCGGCGAAGATGTCCGTCTCTAAGTGCTGGGTGAGCCGCTGAGCTTGAACATGGGTGTGTGTAAAACACACCTGTCCAAAGAATGCACATGAGAGCCACAAAGAAAGGGGGAAAACTCAGAGCCACCGCAGCCGCCAACCCTCACAGGCTTCCCCAAGGCTGGAGCTCTTAGTTCTTGCTGGGAAGAATTAAAAAAAACCTTTCTGGAAGTTTAACAACAGACACGGAGACTTTAAGGATACCCGTACCCTTTGTTTCTTAGTTTTCCTTCTAGAAAGCTCTTGTGATCAGAGAGGGGGCGAGAGCCCAGGTGCTCGGTGTGTGTGCACGCACGGGACCCTGCGGTTTCCGTAGGCTGCCCAGGAACCGGCTCTTCCCCACGCGGAGCAACCCAACTCCAAGATCAGCCTCCCGGACTTTTCGCGTGTGGTGTGGGTGTGGAGTTTCTGCTTTTGGAGAGTTTTAGATTTCAGGTGTTCAGATCGGGATGTTCAACCTGATACAACCCGGCCCTCCCTCTCTACCTACTGCCACGGGATGTCCCTCTGGAGGGGAAGGGGAGTGAGAGGGCAAAGAGAAGCTTCCAGGGGGAGTCGGAGAGGGAAGGGCTGAGGACCAGCACTGCAATGCGGGGCTCAGGCGGGGGGGGGGCTCCTAGCCAGCGTTGGGAGTCAGTTTGAGGGGCAGAGGAGCAGCTGTGCACCATCTACCGAGAGATCTGGCCGGAGGTGACAGATCAGCGTCGGACCGAGTCAAGTTTTCTTTCAGCCACCCCTGATCTTCGGGGATCTCATGTTGGTCATATGCAGTCCATGTGGGTAAGTTAACCGTTCTGACGTCTGTGGCCATCTTGCCAGATTCTACCCTGCGGGATCTCTATCTGCTAATTCCTGCAGGTTTGCAAGGGAGACACACACACAGACACACAGACACACACACACACACACACACACACACAGTATGCCAGGTGGCAGAACACAGACCGCCCAGTGGCTCTGCTCTCTGACTCATCTTCCCGTGTAACCCGCCACCCCACCCCCCAAGTGACCGGAAGGCATCAATGCAACAGAAATCCCTCCTCCTTCAGCTCTTTCCTCGAGCCACACAGCTCCCGTCACAGGCCAGAGCGGGAGGCTAGTGGCTCCCAGGGAGACCCCAGAGGCGTGAGCAGGAGGACGGGGCCCGCGTGGAGGGGGCTCCCTCCGCTGTGCCTGCACCTGCCGTGTGAGCAGATGGTGTGCAAAGCAGCATCGAGGCCTGCTCGTCAGCCATCGCCCGGTGCTGGGGTGGAGCTGCAGCTCTGGTAGAGTTGTGGCACCGACCACACCTGGACAGACGTTGTTCATTCACCCATCCTAACCAAAGCTGGGGAAGCAGAAATTGCCTGGCCTGGGATTGGATTGAGCCAAGGGCAGAAGAGAGCAATCAGCATTCACAGAGCAGTTTCTCCACACGCCTGCCCACCTCCAAGGAGGCTGTAGGGCAGAAGCTGGCAGCCACCGGCCCAGGAACCGGAGCAGCCTGCCGGCGCCTTGCAAGTGAACTGTAGGAGAACTTGGTCGTCTCCACTCACTCACAAATAGGACCCTAAGGCCAACCCAAGCTGAGGAGGCCCAGGACCCTGAAGAAAAACCCACAATGCCCTCCTTGGATGCTCTAAGGCATCTCAAGAGCAATTACAGCACCCAGCACAGTGCTGATAGTTGTTAAGCGAATAATGACCATTAGAACTAATCCAAGCCAAGTGCCATGGCTCACACCTCTAATCCCAGCCCCTCTGAAGGACCTTCCAGGCAAAAGAACCCCACAAGGACCCTTATCAACCAATCAAAACCCACGATGATCCTTCTCAACCAATCAAAACCCACGACGACCCTTCTCAACCAATCACAACCCATGAGAACCCTTCTCAACCAATCAAAACCCATGATGCTCCATCTCAACCAATCAAAACCCACGAGAACCCTTCTCAACCAATCAAAAACCACGACAATCCATCTCAACCAATCAAAACCAAGGAGGACTCTTCTCAACCAATCAAAACCCATGAGAACCCTTCTCAGCCAATCAATCCTTATGACGACCCTTCTCAACCAATCAAAACCCACGAGGACCCTTCTCAGCCAATCAAAACCCACAACATCCTTTCTCATTCAACAAGAAGCTGTCACCTCCACCCTGCAGGAGGTGCAACCAAGGAGAATCACGTGGATGGAGGTGGTCAGGGAGAACCTATTAAAAAAAAAGAGTAAAAAAAGGCTAGGGCCACGGCCCTCAGTGCCAGTCACAGATGCAGGTTGTTAACCCCCCCCCCATCCCAGGTCCCTGCCCAGATGCAGGTTGCACCCCCCCCCCAGGTCCCTGCCCTCCTTCCTATTTCTATTTCTGCGGGACATTCAAACCCAGGTCACAGGGACTTTGAACCAGACCCCCGAGTCTGCCCACTTCCTTCGGATTCACCCAGCACCCCGGGAGTCACACGGAACTTCACTTCCAGTGGGTTGATTTCCTCATGTTAAACATATGAAGGCCGGGTAGTCCTGGCCCAAACCACATCCTCCTGGTGTTCTGGGATATTATGGCAATGACTTTGAACACATGCACATACCTACACACGCACACATGCACATCGCACACGTACATTCTACTTTTATATATTTTTCTCTGTATCTGTAGATTCTGTTTGGAGCAGGAGCTGCGTGTGAAGGGTCGGAGGATAACGGTTTAGGTCTCCTTCACTATTACTCAATTGCATCCTCATGGGCGAGCAGGGTGGGGCTGGTGAGGATATGCCAACGAATGGGTGTGTCTGTGATCCAATAAAACTTTATTTATACACGGCCCTTGCACAGTTTTGACTCCAAGCCATGGCCTGATGCCTTTCTTCGGAGCAGCACCTCAGTGTCTGGTGGATGGAACCGTTTCTGGAGTACAGCAGCCCCGCAGATGACCACTGATGTCTCCTGAGCCATGAGCTGGGCTACACCCACATCTCCACGCACCACCCTTCCACACCAACCCCTACGTGCCCCATTCCTCCATGACCCACCCCTCCATGGCTCCCAGGCATCCATAGAAAAGCAAGTACAGGTTCCACTCCGTCTGATGGCACCAGCAGGCAAAGCCTGAGATTCTTTATACAGCAAGTGGGGAGCCCAGGGGACCTAAACCAGGGGCTTTCAAATGTTCTTTAAACATATATATATATATATATATATATATATATATATATATATATATATATATATATACTTGACAAGTGTTTTTCCCTCACCTGGGATGAACCCGTCAGAGAGCTGTGCAGAGAGAAAAGAACCTGACCCTGGGCTTCCTGCTCCTGCCTTCCTGCCAGGTATCGCCCGGCCCGCCGGCTCCTATTTGGTTTGGAGAGATGGCTTCTCCACATGTGGGGCTTCATGCCTGGCGTGTGTGATCAGTCACAAATTATTCTAGCACAAGAGTTCCCCTCCAACGAGCCAAGCCCTCGTGTGTGTGTGTGTGTGTGTGTGCGCGCGCATGTGTGCCAGTCCTGGGGCTTTATACTCAGGGCCTGGGTGCTGTCCCTGAGCTGCTTTTTGTTGGTCACTTAGAGATCAGAGTCTCACGGACTTTCCAGGCTGGCTTTGCACTGTGATCCTCAGGTCTCAGCCTCCTGAGTCCCTAACCCTGTGTCTTTCTTAAGGCAAAACAAAAACTCAAAATTCTCATCTTTTAAAATGTGGGCACTATGGGCTGGGAAGGTGGCTCAGTGGTAGAGCGCTTGCCTTGCATGCCTGAGGCCTTGGGTTCGATTCCTCAGCACCACATAAGCATAAAGCAAAAAGCCAGAAGTGGCGCTGTGGCTCAAGTGGTAAAGCACTAGCCTTGAGCTGAAGAGCTGAGGGACAGCGCCCAGGCCCAGAGTTCAGGCCCACGACCGGACCCCCCCAAAAAAATGTGGGCACTCACTGCCTGCCCACGCCACACATACAGGAATACAGGTGGATCTACATACTGCACACACGTGGCCAGTTACCAGAACATTCTAAGGCACATGAGTGCTCTGAGTGTGAACCAGTCTCAGCAGGTGCTGTCCTTCCTAGTAGAGGCAGATTCAGAGAACCACAGAGAAGGCCCTTCCTCCCTCCCTCCCTCCCTCCATCACAAAACCAGAATGGGAATCGATTCTGCATTGCAGGAGGATTCTGTTCTACCAGTGGGCTCTTCACTTCTTCCATACCCCACACGAAGCCTCTGGGATATCTGCAGCTCTGAGGGATGGGGCGGGAGCTGCTGGGTCCAGTTAAGGAGGGGTGTCACACTGGCAAGGGCAGGGGGAAGGGGGGAGGGCGGGACTGACACCCCACCGACAGGAGGGCAGAAGGGGTGAGCGTGGACGGCTTCTGGAGACCATGATTTGCTAGCTCTCCTCCCCGGGTACGGAGCTGGGCCAGCTGGTTAGCGGGGCTCCCTCCCAAAGCGCTGTTTCTTGGCAGCCAGGGTCATTCTGCTGATCCTATCTCCAGAGGGGCCACATTCCAGGAGGCGGGGGTCACATACCTGGGCCATACGCACAGTGTGGGGGGGGGGGTCAGACACCTGGGCAGGAGCGGGGCCCACAGGGCTGCACGGCAGATTCCCAGAGTGACAGCCCCCAGCGGCCTGGCTGAGAGCCCCTGACTCCAGCGCTACCTCTGCCCTTCCAGAAAATGCTCTCAAGACTCTAACGAGCTTCGCCCTGCTGCCCCCTCCATCCCCGCCGCTCCGCGGACCCAGGTCGCTCTGTGGTACCCCGCTCTGTTCTTTGAGGGGAAATGTCACCCAGGAAGGCCCGGGCCGCACACTCCCAAGCCTTCGTGAGCCGTCAGCGCTGCCTTCCTAAGTGCAGGCCACGCTCGGTTCTCCCGCCCGCTCCTCCCTCCATCTTCCAATCCACAGACACCTCCAGCGTAAAGCCTTCACCCCAGGGTCTGGACCCCAGTTGTGGTTCTGAGCCAACGTGTGCGGCTTTACCTGGCCGTGGTCTGTTTCCCCATCTGACCTCCACAAGGAAAACTGTCCCGAGCGATCCGAGAGCCCCGCGGGCCCCAGGAGAGAGGCTGGGGAGGGGTGAGCGCAAGCTCGGGTCCAGTCATATTTTCCAATTTCCTCGGGTGTATTTTCCCTGACATCTCCGCGCCGGGTAATTCTGACGCGGCTTTCACCTGTCAACATGGAACGGCTTTAAAAACTAGCAGCTGACTGCACACAGGGCCCCGCTTCATCGAAAGTCAAAGGCCCATTGAGTGGGCCCAGGAGCGGCAGGTCAACAAACGACCAGAGGGCCCCTTGTGCTCCGGGCCAGGCCCTCATCTCCCGTCGCGGGGCTGGGCACCAGCTCTGGCGAGCTCTGGGAAGCGTCCTACCCCCCCTCCAGTCTCCTGGCCACCAGAGAGCCATTCGGGGACAGACCAAGATCACCAGCTCCCAAGCAAATCTGGGGGATGGGGGGTTAACATAGAAAGGACCTTCAGACGTTTCTGGGTGTTTTGGGGGTGGGCTCACCTGCCCCGTGTTCTGTCTGCCCTTCTTAGACGGGCACACTCTTTTCAGGGTGCGACATTTCCAGAGAAACATGCTCAGCATCTTAATGTCAAGGAAAGAGTGGCCGTCTTCCCGGGAAAACCTCAAGGAACGCCACGGGTAACTGTATGGGTGCTGGCGCAGGTCCAGGGAGGAATGGATTTTAATACCACATCTTTCCATTTCCCTTTGTGTTCCTGTGACGGGTGAGCGGCAGGTTTCTGGCAGATCCACAGCCTCGCCCTCTCCCCCTTGGTGTTCCCCACGCCGACAATACTGGGCTGCACCACACGTGAACTTAAATTCGACACTCCCTCCCAAGGGCCATCCAGGAACAGACGCATGGGTCCATGGTTCACGCCCGCAGGGAGGGCTTTCCTTCTTCCTCTTCCATGTGGGATCCCCCCCTCCACATACACACACACACACACACACACACACACTGGAAGGTCTCCCCAGAGGACCAAGAGAGACAGGAGGACCAGGGGAACCGTGCACAGAGCACCCTTGCCAAGCACAGGGGACCCCGCAGAGGGGAGGCCCCCCCCCGGGCAGCAGGGCTTTTGGTGGCGCCGTGGTTGTCACTGTGGTCATTCCGGAGGTAACAGGGCTTTAAGAGCCAGGGAGGATCTCAAGCCCATAGGGGTGCGGCCTCAGAAGGAACGGGGCAACCTAGTCTCTCCAGATTCCTGTTTCCAGAGGCCAGCTCTCCTTCCAGCACCGTATCCTGATGTGACTGTCCACCCCAGCCCCGGCAGGCCGGCCCCTTTAAGACGCTGTGTGGACTTTCAGTCTCCTGGTCGGCACAGCTGGACAGACCACTTTCCTTTATAAAGCCAGCCTGCTACCAGCATTTCGTGACAACAGAAGGGAGGTCCAGGAAGGCAGAGTTCACCTACCCGGTGCTTTGCGCTCGGTGCTCACCCAGGCATGGATAAAGCATGGTGTCCCAGGACAGGGGGCGGCAGGAAGGCGGGGTTCAGCGATGGCCGCTGGCAGCCTGGGGTGCGCACGGAGATGGAGAAGCCAGAGGTCTTTAGACCCAGACGAGGGGTGACACGCTCTCCCGAGCGCAGGAGGAAGGGCAGATGGTAGAGCGCTGGAGTTCAGGGCCCTGAGCTAACAGCACAGGGTGAGTACTGTCCAGGGTCCAAGCCCGGGGCGTGGGGAGGGAAGGGAGGAGACAGCCCCCCTGGATTTCCCACCTAGCACCTCAAAGCACCGCAAAGACAAGGTAGATGTGGCGGCGGTCCGCTTCACACACTCACTCAGATGTCCAAATGATTGTATGAACACACAAAGTACTCTCAAAACCAACAGGTCTGGGGCCTCCCTCCCCCCTTCTCCTTCCCCCCACCACGGCCGGCCGGCCTGTCCCCTGCAGCACGCGTCCCAGAGAAGCGACAGCAGCTGGCTCCGTTCCTAGGCCGTGTCAAAACAGTCGGGCCCAACTGGCCCAGCCCTGCCTTGAACTTGAAAAGACACAGAGGCCTTCAGTGCCTGCGGACAGAGGCTGCGCAGAGAGAAGCGGGGAGACGGCAGCTCCCGGCAGGTCCTCCGGCCAAACCCCCTTCCCCGAGTGCTTGCAGGGGAGAGGCCGCGGGAGCAGCCGCGGCTCCGCCAACGTGTCAGGGCAGGTGGCACCTGTGCGTCTCCTCCTGGGTGGCTGGCGGTCGGCCTGGGGGGGACGCAGCCCTGGGCCGGGCCTGGCTTTGCTTCTAGTGAGCGCTGAGCAGCTGGGCAGCCCGGCCCGTACGGCGGGAGGCCGCTCCCTCCCTGCCACAGCATGGCTGGCTGACTCCCCGCGTCTCCCCGCAGCCTCTGCCCTGCACACACCCCAGGGGACGTCTCTTCTTCCCCAAACCCAAAGACGTTGCGGGACGGGGCAGAAAGCCCCGCATCCTGTCACACTCTGGTCCCAACTGCTGGTCCCGGCTTCCTCTAGCGTCGCGGGGCTGTGGCTGCGCCTTCCGGGTGCTCTGTGCTGTGACTTTGGTGTTGCTGTGTGTGTGTGTGTGTGTGTGTGTGTGCGTGTGTGTGTGTGTGCGTGTGCGTGCGTGTGTGGTCTGTCTTAGGGCCGTGGTGCCAGGACTGGGGGACGCTCTGTGGTGATGACCGTCCTGGGGCTGTCGGGGGGCACCGGCTGACACAAGGCCCGGGTTCCCCACGCTGCTGGGATCCCAACTCCCGCGCCCCCAAAGCTGAGACAAGGGCGCATCTTTGCGACTCATAGTTGAAGCAGCAGCCCTCTCCCCCTGCACCCCCGCATGGGCACAGGAGCCTGAGTCCAGGCCTCGGGTATTTGCTCCTATGGATGACACAGTCAAATTGCGGCAGCTTTGGCGCCAACCATGCCCCTTGCCTGGTCCCAATGCGTGGCTAGGACGGGCGGCCGGGGCGGGCAGGAGGACGCGGCAGCGTGAAAGCATAGCAGTGGGTGATCCCTGCCGCAGGACTGCGGGCAGGCGGGCCGGGCAGGGCCTGGACCACACCTGCTGGACCGGGATGGGACAGATGGAAAGAAGGGACGGTGTGCTGGTCCTGGCCAGCCTCCAGAGGCCGGGCCTCCTCCTTCCTCACCTGAACTCAGTGGGGACTCACCAACAAATCCTCCCGAGGGCATAAACCCGGCCGGTGGCCTGGTGAGCGACCCGGCCCACTGTGGCGCTGGGGGGGCGGGCGGGCTGCAGTCACCCCTCCTCCCTCCTCAGAGACGAGGGAGGCCGAAGCGGGAGGACCACACCAGCGTCCCCAGACCTCTGGGTTTGCAGCTCACACATGGTACCTAGCCAGAAAGAGTCATAGAGGCCGGAGGTTGGAGGTTGAAGTCAGAGGTAGAAGGTCGGGAGGCCGTAGCAGAGGGAGGGGCTGGTGTCAGCACCCTGCTCTATACAGGACGGATGGACGCAGCAGAGGGGGCTGACGTGGCCAGCGAGGCCTAGATCTTAACCCCGAGAGCGGCTGTGCTACCTGACTTAAGAGCAAGGCCGGACGTTAGATTTTCCTCTCCCTTAACCCCCCAGACCCGACTTGACCTGAACTCTTGCTACGTGGGAGTCTGTGATGCGTGGGGAGCACTGGTGTCTCGGGGTGACATTTCCCTTCTGGCAGCAGGGACGGGAGGGCTCAGGCCCATGCGGCGGCAGTGGTCACAGAGGCTGGGATTACAGGTCTGCACCCCCTGGGGAAGTTTCTATGAACAGGTGACAGCACCAAGAAGGAATCTGAAACGGAGTTTGCGGATAGATCCTGATGCTTCCAAAGTGTCTGGTGGACGTACTGAGAGCAAGACCAGCCCGTGACTCAGAAGAAAGGGCAAAGTTCGGAGCAAACTGGAAGGAAGGGCTCTGTCTGGCGCACTGGGTGTCTGCCCCAGGTCCAAACACCTGCCCGAGTCACACCTCCCTCTCTGGAGAAAGCGCCCACCTGAATCTCGGATTGAGTCATTTCCTGGTGCATCCGAGTTGGATGGGTTTCTGGAAACACTGCCAAGTACAAACGGCTCTTGGTTGTGTCAGCTCATGAACCCAAACTAAGGACCACTGCAGGCCACATGATACCACGTCTGTCACATTGTTAAAAGGGATTTAGAACCGGCGGACAGACAGGCAAGCAAAGGCCTCGGAGCCAAACTCGCCAGCCTCCGGTCCGCCTGAATCCCTCAGTCCGCGAGCAGAGACAGAACAGAACCAAGAAAGGGGTTTTCTCGTACAGGGCAGCACTGCTGGGGTTTGAGCCTGGGCTCTGTGCTTGCTAGGCAGCTGTTCTACCATTTGTGCTGTGTTATGTATGTTTTTAGAAAGAGTCGCATGCTCTTGGCCTGGGAGCAGCTGAGCACTATGACCTATCTGACGCACGCATGCTGAAGAGCTGGGGTTATAGGTGCCTACAACCATGCCTGGCTTATTGGTTGAGACGGGACCTCCATCCTCCCTCCCCCATGTCCGGTCAAGGTGCTGCCCAGCTCTGCCTGCTGAGGGATAGGGATTACAGGCAGGAGCCACTGCTTCTGACCGGAGGAATAGAGATCAGGAGGGTGTGGGGGACCGTGAGAAGACATCTGGAGAATGGACGAAGTGTATCACTCCTCCAGGTTTCAAGGAAGAATGTTGGGAAACAAAAACCTCACAGAAAAGACACTCGTGGGTCAGCCTGTCCAGGGACACGGTCGCTAGCCCCAGCTTGGCTGGACAGCTGGCCACTCTGATGCCGGGGTGGCACACAACCAGCACCACCGCCCTCCATGGGCCTGGGAGACGAGTCTCCCACACCACTTCTGGCCCCCAAGCGGCCATCTCCCCACCTGCGAGCACTGGGCCTGACCCACGGCTGGACATAGACTTGAAAAGCCTACCAGTGGTGTGTGGGGGGACAAGGGAGCCCGGGCTTCGCGGCTTGTGGACAAGCGGCAGCTGACAGACAGCTCGGACGGTTTGCCCGCCCCCTCTCCCACCACAGCACCCCCCTCTGCCCTGCACCCCCCCCCACATATTTTCCACCAAAGCAGAGAGAGGGCGGATAAGATCGTGACTTCCATCTGTGCCCGGCACTAATTCCTGCCAACAAACGCATTCCTCCCATACCTGTCCATCAGCCCGAGAGGAGCCAGGCCCGCATCCCGGGGCTCACGGTCCCAAGAGACGCCCTCATCTTTCCCGAGGTAGAGATAAAACCAGATGGGAACAGAGGAGATACACCCTGTGCCCGGCCGCGGGCTGGGCCCCTCGGATGGCGTCCCAGAGACCACACACTGTAGGAGCCGGGTCGTGGGGAGCTTGCGTTTGTCACTTGTCCGTCTGGTGGGATGCGCTTTGTCCTGGCTCCTGGCTTCTACCTCTGCAGAGAAACTGCTGGACCCCAGGGTGCCTCCCGGAATGTCTCCCTGTGTAAAAAGACCCTTGGGCTCACATCTGTCATTCTAGCCCCTCAGGAGGCTGAGATCTGGGGATCACGGTTCAAGGAGAGACTCTTAGGTGCAATGAACCGAAGAATCAGAAGTAGAGCTATGGCTTGAGTGGTAGAGTTGTTGAACCAAAAGGCTCGGGGATCGTACCCAGGCCTTGAGTTCAAACCCCAGGACTAGAACAGCTTCTCTCTCTCTCTTTCTCTCTCTCACACGCACACACAAACACACACACACACCTCTACATCTTGTTTATGCTGTGAACAGAGCACACGGAAAGTTGGGGCAAGCTCATACACATGGTGAGAGAGAAGGGGAGGGAGGGAGGGAAGGTGGGGGAGGACAGCAGATCTGACATCTCGAGTATCTTGGTGCTGCTAAATGAACAAGGCTTTGTGGTCCTCAGAACCCCTCTTCTCCCCTGGTTCACAGCATCCGTGAGCATGGAGGAGCAGGTTGATTCAGAAGGAATGACCCCCCCCCGCCCAGCGCGGCTGCACCTCACGCACCCCTCGGGATGTCACGGTGGAGCACAGTCCACGTCTGGCTCATGGAGGCTGCTCCAGCACCAGCCACCGAGGCCCGGGGCCTGGAGCAGGCCGGGCGGGAGGTGAGGGAGGCCGCGGGGGCCTGGCGCTTGCTGCCCGCCACGCTGTGAGGCTGCCGGGTGGCAGGAACATTGGCCAGAGGCCCGGCAGCGGATGCGGCTCGTCTCAAATTTGACCCTGGTGGCCCGACTGTTTCTCCCCCCACTGAGCCAAGCGGCTTCCCCCACCCATGAGTCACTCTGGACTGAAGCCCCCGGCCGGTGTCAAGTCACCCCAGGGCACATAATTAGGAGGCTAGGTCTGTGGGGACCCCAGGATCCACCCAGGCACTCAGAGATCCTGAACGATGGAGATACCCAGAGAATGCCGCCAGGGCCGTCCGGGGAGGGGGAGCGGCCGTCCGCCTCTGTGACCACAGGACTCGCCCCCAGACAGAACCATTCACCGAATGACTGGACGACTGAGAGAACGGGAGGAATGGATGGACGTGTGGAAGACCGAGAGGGTGAAGGAGAGCACGGATGATTTAATGAACGGGCGAGGCAGAGCTTCAGCGTTGGGGGCTAAGTCAGGACTCACAGGAGGGGCTGGAGAGGCCCTGGAATTCCACAGCAGAAGTTCCTTCACGCTCAGGAAACAGGCCGGACAAATTTAGGAAATTGGGGGCTCCTTCCCGGCTTCCCCAAAGCCTTGGGAATATTCCCCTTTGAGGAATCCGTCTGGTGGAAGCAACGTAACGGTTACGGAAGGAAACTTCTGTTGCCAAAATCATTTCTCACACCATTGAAATCGGACCTCGGGTACCATCGGCCGATCCGGTGAACCGAAATTCACTTAAAGGAGAAACTGTTATGCACGTAGATGGGGCTGGGGTAATTGTTGGCGAGGGGTAGTTATGGGTGGGGTGCCTCACGTTCAGAAGGCTGAAAGGCAGGCAAACGTCAGCAGCGATCGTCTTTGGGGGCAGGGAGGGCTCTTGCTCCTTATTTGCCGTGTTCTGAGGGAAGGTTTTCTGGCAGGGAAGATTCGTGGTGCAGCAAAGGAGAGCTGTGTGCACACACCTGCAGCACTTCTCCCGGTAAGTACTTAGCTCTTATACGCGCGTGCATATTCATCACGACACAGTTATGCTGCTGCGAAAGAGGAGGCGGCAGAGGGGGAGGCCGGGGTGCAGGGCTGTGGGATTCCAAAGCCGTAGACACCCAGAGCAGGGGAGCAGAGACCCAGCGGAGAGGGGTAGCAGGCGTGTGTTTACACAACCTATATGTACACAAGAAGCTTCACTAAACCCACCACAGCGCAGCCTGCTCGGATACATTTAACTCACGCCCAACATGAACGGGGGAGGATTAGGACTTCTTTAAAGGCCCAGGGTCCGTCAACGACCTAGTGAACAAAGCTCTGAAACTCAAGACTTCTGCAAATCCCCAGCTCGGAGCGTCTGCAGCTGGAGGGGGCATCCAGGACCCTAAGGTGGACTGACTGAAGAGAGCATGAATTGAGGTGGCTCCAGCAGAGCCCGTTCCCCCCCGCCCCCTGCAAGGGTCGACACTAATGAGCAGCAGTCACCAGAGACGCCACCAGGAGACGCAACGTACAGGCTGCCAGAGGCCACCCCAGGTTGACAGCGGGCGGCCTCTCCTGGTAGAAGTGGGGGGAGAAATCAGAACGGAGCCACGGGAGGGGGAGGGAGGGGGGAGAGTTACATCTGTGTCGTCTGCTAATTTCGACTGTTGGTGACTTTCGGGCAGCAGGGCTGCATAGAGCTGGCAGGCACACACAAAGCCTTCTGTCTGTCTGTCCGTCCGTCCGTGTGTCCTCCCATCCATCCATCCATCATCCATCCATGGCAGATGACGAGCTGGCATGGAGACCACGTGGGTGCCAAGGAGAAGAGGCGTCTGCCAGGCAGGCGGGGGGAGGAGGAGAAGTTTCCTCTTACAGACTTTCGGTAATTAAATGTCACATGTACACAATGCCCGGGAATAATTAGCATGGCATAATTGCTGTTCTGATGCAGCGCCGTGTAGATGCCAAACAAATTGCTAAGCTACGGCGCAAGCTGTTAAAACAAATTGAGTTACTTAATTTTTACATGTAGCAGCCTGTTTCTTTTTTTTTAAATCATTTTTCTAAGATGCAAATGTTTCATTAATAATGCAATCGTTCTGAACATGCAGAGCGTGGGCCCAGCCCGGTCCACCATCTCCCCTCACCCCTTCCATCCCCCGAGACGGCACACACGCATCAGCCCGTTTCTCCTTCCCCGTGTGGCCCCTCCGGTCTGCTCTGCTCGCCTCTCAGCAGCCCAGGGCAGACACAGCTTAGGACGTGCTTTTACAGCTTGTCTTTGACACAGGACGGCGGTGGCTGGCGGTGAAGATTATTTCCTAACTGCTTTTGTTATTCTTCAACTGTTCGCCTGCTTCGTTGGAGATGAACGTTTTTTCCTCACTGTTTTTTTTTTTTTAATAGACTGGCACATAAAACCTGCACGGCGTCACCACGTGGTACTCTGATACGCTGAGACCGGAAATCCTTGGTTCTGTCTGCCTCACGCACTGGGCTACTCCTGACCCCTGGGCCTTTCCGCCTCAGTCTAACTGTCCCTTAGGGCTCTCTGCCCCCCCCCCGCCGGGTAACTTCCACTCTACTCTCAACCACGTCTCCACTGTTCTCTTCCATCAGCATCTTCCCAGTGCCTCTCCTGAGCACCTGCCTGTCCCTGCCCGCCTGCTCTGCCTCCTTCTTCCAGGGCATGGGCTGCCCTCCGTACCGCGATTCATAAGGAAGACGCTTCCTACAGGGCCTCCGAACATCTGGAGGAGACAGACCTCTTCCCACAGACCCACAGGGTCTATAAACCTGGGTCTCTCTGTCTACTGTCTAGAGAGGCCTCTGTATCTACCCAGCACCCACGGAGTGTGGGGTAAGTAGGTGCTCACTACACAATAAATACACTGGCTGGAGGGGAGGTGGTGGCTGAACCGATGCTACGCACTTCCTTTCTGGAAGCAAGGAACGGGGCGGCCGGCGGGCGGGTGGAAGAGGGCACTGCTGCGTGGAGCACCCTCGGGGATCCAACGCAGCTGCCTCTGCCCCTCCCTCCATTTCCAAACCACAAGTGCCATCCCGCAGTCTGGCCAGAGTTCTGCGTCCCGGTCTACAAAGCAGGCTGAAGCAGTGGTGCGCGCGCACGTGTGCACGTGTACAAGTGTGCACGCCCGCACTCGCGTGTACATGCATGCCCAAACCAAGAGTTGCATGCAATGCAAACACGTGCCTAGACGTGTATCGCTGAGCGTGCGTGCACGGACACATGTGCACGGACATCAGACATGGAGCTGAGCTGTTGACAGCCCAGGCTCCATCTTGGCTGTCCCAGCACCGCTTCTGCTTCTGGAGACCCCTGGACTTCCTCCTCAGAATGCTGTGGAGGGGACACCGTGGGGCAGACCCGGGGCCCCTCCCTGTCCTTCCCGCAGCCTGCACCCGCGCTGCCTGCACCGTGCGCATGCGTGCACACACGTGCAGGGCAGCTTGCTTCCAGGCAGGAGGCGGGAACAGGGCATCTGTTCCTGGCGAGCTCCTCGGAGGGGCTCGGGGGCGCTTGCTCGTTCACCTTCCCCGATTGCTCATCTCTCTCATCGTCTGCTGCCCGCCCTGGACGGCAGACTGCCTCCCTGCTCGGGTCACACAGAGCAGCCCTCAGTCTGACCTTGATCCCGGCTCCTCTGGACACCTGCCTGAGCCCTTGTCCCTCCGACCTCGGCGTAACCCGCCTTACCCCCACGGCCAGGCCCTCCGTGGGGCCTCGCGGTTTGGCAGGATGGAGGCTGCCCACAGGAGGCCGGAGGATCTGGAGACAGACAGATGCTGGGCCCGGTCCTGGCTGCCCGCTGTGGGCTATCACGGTGCCTTCCCCAGTAGATGCCACGGGGCCGCGGTTTCAAAGTCACCCTCTGCTCCCTGGGGCCGAAGCGGCTCTTCCATGGGGGGCCCTGGAGCCCCCAGGAGGGACAGGAGAGCCAGGGTGACTGACGGGGCCACCGACCCCCTCCACAGCGGGCCGCGCTGGGACAGAGGCTCCCCCAGGAGCCCGGGCTCTGCCCCCATCCCGGAGGAGAGACCCGAAACCCCACCCCACAGAACCTTGGAGCAGTCAGATGAGGCCACGCAGGCCCCGAGGAGCACAGGGGACAGCGTCCCCCAAGGTTGCTCGGTCCCCACCTCCACCGCTTCTCCTGTCCTCCAGAACGAAGCCGCACCTTCCTGCTCTGGACCCTGTATTTTTTTTTTTTTTGTCAGTCATGGGGCTTGAACTCTGGGCCTGGGCACGGTCCCTGAGCTCTTCAGCTCAAGGCGAGCACTCTACCACTTGAGCCACAGTGCCACTCCCGGTGTTCTGGGGGTTTATTCTGAGCGTCGCCACTCGGTGCCGAGACCACCAGCCGTTGGCGGAAGTTCATCTGATTAAAACCCAAAAGCCGTGGGCAGCCTGTGCTGTGTGCCTGGCACCGTCTACAGAACCAACAGAAGGTTCCATCGGTCCTGACACGCTTGGAGTAGCCACGAGGGTGTGTGAGCCAGTGCAGAAGAGTAACAAGCGAGACCGGCTTTTACTGAGCAAGCACTGGGCCCGAGGCGATTCACCCGTGTGACGTGCTCTCTCCCACACTCGGATGTGCAACACTGGAAGTGTCACCAGGATCCGGGGATCTACAGAACCTCAGAGCCGGGCTCCAGGCCCGTACCCAGGGTGCAGGGCTAGCGACCCGGGTTGATTGATGAACTGTGGGAACAAATGAGGGGACAAGAATTCCAGAGGAGCACGCGTGAGCGCAACACACCAGGAAGAAGTTAGCCAGGGGGCACCACGAGACACCGACCACATTACAGCGCCACACGGAGACCAGGGCTCTGCTGGGAAACCAGGCTCAGCTTCCGTGTGTCTGGTCAGCAGCCAGAGATGCCCACCCATCCCGGACAAAAGAATGAAGAATGCTGGGAGTGAAGGCCATCTATCTGCCAGCATCCTGGGACCCACTCGGTGCCAGATGCCCGCCCCAGCAAGCACTGATTGATCACTGGGGATGGGATGGGCCGGCCCGTCCACACAGCCATCTTCCCACCACCATTGGAGCCAGGAATGGGCCAGGAATGGGCCAGGAATCTCACAGGGCCTCAGGGCGCAGGCTGGCTGGGGGCGCAGCCCAGAGGATGATGGGTAAGCCAGTGCTGGTGCAGTCTGTCCATCGAGGACTCCGGGGACGGCTGTGATCGTGCGCTGTGCTGACTGGCTCAGGAGCAGGGACCTGGGGAGCAGGCGCTGGAGGGATGCTAACCGTCCTCAGGGGCTCATGGGAGCCCAGCCCGGAGGTCTGCCTGGATTGCCAGGGCAGGGCTCTCATCCATGAGCTATGGCGTCATTAAATCCAGACACCACTCTGTCTCTGCGCCGCGACCCGCTCCACAGCGAACGAAGGTCGGGGGCGGAACGGAGTTTCTTTCGTTTAAAGCAAGGTGGTGTGTAATTCATCAGGCCAGAAGGCATGGCCACCCCATGGCCCAAGGCCTCCTGGGCAGGACTAGATCACCACAGTCCCACGACAAGCAGCCGGAGGCCGGGGGGAGATGGTTCACCCAGGGCCGCTCAGGAAATGGTGGGCCTCCCTGCTGGGTCCTGGAGGAAATGTGGCCTCAGCCTCGGGCTGGGCAGGGCTGTGGCTCTGTGTGGGTAGGGGGCCAGGCTGAGCCCGGGGGGGGGGGTGAGGGGACACACAGAGGAGGGAGAGGAGCCCGAAGAAAGAAAAGGAAGGAAGGGCACAGACGATGTCCTCCCAGCCTCCAGGGTCTGGCTGCCTGGACTCCAGCCCTCATGTCTGACTTCCCTGCTGAAGGCGCGGTGGCCCTCTCTTGTTATCCTAGCTCCTGGGCAGGCCAAAAGTCCCCGGGACTCCCCATCTGTCTACAGAAGAAGTGGTGAAGAATCTCACGAGCAGACAGAAACAACCAGTAACTCACAAACCCACTGCGGCAGAGCAGAGTTCGGGGGCCTCGTTCCCACCTCTCCCGCGGCTCCTGGCCGGAGCACGTGCGGCCCGAGCCTGGGGGAGACCGTTAGGATTTCTTTTTAAAATAAACTCAGGTCATGAGCGTGCACGAGTGTGTGGTACGTTCCTGCCCAGGGCGCCTGTCCTGTGAATACAAACTAAACCTTCGCCTGCGCTTTATTTACACTCCGCACGGAGCCTCCTCTTGAATAAAGCGGAATCCGTGAAGGATTATAAACAAACAGTGTTTCATGAACTAAAGCTGCGAGGCACCAGCCACTCAAGGGCAGAAATTGGGCTCTGGGCGGCCGAGCCAGCTATAAATAAAGATAAGGGCCTGGCAGGCAGGGGCCAGCTCCATGATCTGCTCCTGCCAGCCCACAAATCACTGGGCGTTGGGCCTCTGCCTACTCATTCCACCCAGGGACACACACACAGAGAAAAGCAGTTCATTAACTCCAAATCGGAATCTCCTCCGACCGTCACAGCCCCTGCTCGTGCTCCTCCTCCTGCTGTGGCCTACAGGCCTCGGGTCACAGCCCGACCGGGGCAATGGCGGGCTAATGGAGCCGGCCCTCATGACCTGGGGGGGGTGGCGGGCAGCACCGGGACGATGCACGCTGGGGAGGCCCCGGGGCCCCAAGCTCCGTCCCTACCATCTGGCAAACCTCTGTGAGACAGAGAGAGAGAGCCCCCCACCCGAGAGGTGCATGACTCAACATGCCATGGGTGTTCCCTGTCAGCCCCCACGCAGTGTGGGAGGGAGGCTTCCCAGGGTTCAGGTCCCTCTTCCCTCCCCATTCCCGCCCTCCTCGTCCTCTTCGCTTGGGAAATCGCTCGGTGCCCGGAAGAGGAACTGAAGAGGACAGGCGACTGGGTAGAAGAGGCTGAGATCTCTCGAGGGGGCAGCGTGGTTTAATTGGCTGTCTGGAATGAGCGGCTTGGGGCTGGCTAGTCGGGGCTGTTCCGTTTGCCCCGCAAAGCAATGCTCTTCATAGGTCTGAGGCGAAACCTCCCCGAGATGAGCTCAGCACAGCACCTGACGAGACGGTGCTGGGCGCAGCCGACGCATTGCTGCCTCTCTCCGCGTGGTGTGGAGACCGCGGAGGCTCGGCCTCCATTCTCGGCCTCCGCTGGGAGGAGTGGGACCCGGCTGCTCCTTGTGCTCCAGCACTGGGACTCTCTAAGAAGTGCAGACTTCTGCCACGGTCTACTAACGAGGACTTGGGGCAGATAAAACACGGTGAAGCTGAGGCATTCGATGATAACCTAGGAGCCCAAGGTCATTCTCCGAGAAAGATCCACGGCAGGCCAGTGGCTAGATGTTTCCTTCTTTAAAAAAAAAAAAATTAAGCCAGGCACCAGTGGCTCACGCCTGTCATCCCAGCTACTCAAGAGGGTGAGATCTGAGGATCGCAGTTCAAAGCCAGCCCGGGCAGGAAAGTCCATGAGACTCTTATCTCCAATAAACCACCAGAAAACTGGAAGTGGTGCTGTGGCTCAGTGGTAGAGCGCTTGCCTTGCATGCATGAAGCCCTGGGTTCGATTCCTCAGCATCACAAAAGCAGAAAAAGCTAGATGTGGCGCTGTGGCTCAAGTGGTAGAGCGCTGGCCTTGAGCTGAAGAGCTGAGGGACAGTGCCCAGGCTCAGAGTTCAAGTCCAACGACTGACAAAAAAAAAAGTCAAAACTATCATAGCACCCATCATTTGTTAGAAAAAGGGTTTAGTCCCGGACGTGAGGCTCGAAATGCATCTTCTAGTCAAGGGGAGTTATCAGCCCCATTTTATAGAGGAGAAAACTGAGGGCCAGAAAAAGCCAACCTGCCCCGAGTGGCAAGAGCCGTTGGGTGGAGGCAGGCGGGGCTGGAAGCCAGACCTCGCTCCTTCTAACATCCAGGACCCCAGCTGCTCTGTCCGTCCCTACAGCAGCCTGAGGAATTCTAATCACATGCTAATTGCGTGACGAATGGAGAGGAAATGATGCTGGTGGGTTTCATCTGATTGCAGATAGAGAGGCACGGGCACACAGCGATTGTGTGGGGCGTGGGGGGTGCTTGCACACAGTCCCGTCTCCCTACGGAGATTGCACGCGGGCATTCTTGGTCTCTCCGATGCATCCTAGCTCCAGTGCTCCCCATCAGTGCTCCCCTTCCAGTGCTCAGTCCCAGTCGTCAGATCTGCCTTTGGACTGGCGACCTCTGTGTTCTGTAGTGAGGGTCTTGGGGTCGTCTGACTCCTCAGCCAGGGACCCCGTCCCCGCGACCCCTAGCCTGTCCTCTGGTGTCTGTCCACACAGTCAGAGACACAGGGACCACAGGGGCCACTGACACCGGCTTTTGTGGGCATCTGTGAATAGCGTCGTGCTACCAAGAAGGCTAAGGGAGCGAAAACATCAACCGAGTCTTCGGTCTGCGGGTATGAGGAATGGTGTTCTGAGTTAGAGAGAACACAGGCAGGCCCTTCACCGTCAAATTCCACCGGACTCTTCTCTCCGGAGCCAGGAGAGGCCCCGAGAGACAGCCTGATCCGGTAGGAATAAGGACCTGTGCACGGGCGTAGGGGACGGGACCTCAGCCCCCAGACAGCCACGGAAGGCCCGACAGGACAACCAGCCCACTCTCGCTGACCTCCCTGTCTACCCAGCGGAGGCCAAGGCCACTGCTTTACCCTCGGATCCTCCTGACAGATGAAGAAACCAAGCCTCCTGCAGGAGAGGAGAGCACGCTCACACCCACGCAGCTGCCGGGATCCCACAGCATGCGGTCGGATCTCAGGTCACACGCAAATATAAATAGTCCGCGGAGAAACAGCCCGGGAGGAGCCACAAATAAACAGACCGCGGGGTTCTGTTTCGGAAGGACGTCTGTGAATTAGCCGGGGCTCTGGCTTGACTCTCAAGCCCCTTCATCCCCAGATCCCGCCCTACTCAGGACTCGGGGCTAATTATCCTTGCCAGACGCCCGCGGCGGAGATAAACATCACGGCCCCCTGCCCTGCGCGCCCGCCGCACTGGCGGGGTCCAGGAGAGGTCCATGGGCGACTAATGAGGTTAAACATAAAATGAGATAAGGAGGAAGGCAGTGAGGCTGTGCAGGCTTTCCAGGACCTGCGGACGGGCAGGGGGCTAAACAAAAGGCACGCGTGCACACACACACACACACACACACACACACACGTGCACACACGCACGCCTCACGCTGGTTGTGTGGACGCTGAGCGTTGTTCCGGCCTCTCTGATGACCCTTCCTCCTCCCAGCCTGCTGGGAATGCCAGGACACAGGACGGCAGGTAACCTGGCTCCGTTCCTGCGCCGTGACCTTGAGCACGACCTTGGGCAAGAGCTCCCATCTGCTCTGGTCCACGTTTCTCTTCAGCTGGACTTTTGGATTGGAGGGGGCCCGGGAGGAGAAGACTCTGACCCCACAGCTCAGGCTGGGGTGTTAGGTGATGGCCCAGGAATGGGGGCGGAGGAGGGGCCTGGAGAGAAGCTAGGGAAATGGGTATCGGGGATCCACAGTTCCAACAGAAGGCCACGCCCTTGCTTCCCGCTGGGGGCTCCCGGCCTGGCCCCGGGGCCTCGGCCGTCTCTCCTTTGCCACAGCAGGTGACCACTTCACAAAGGCATCATTCTCAGTCCAGCGTGGCCCTGGAGAACCTTCCCTGCACCCTGCACCGCCCTGCTTCCTTGGCCGGGGGTGGAGTGGGGATGGGGGGGAACGTAGGCTCTTATTTCCGAGGCTTCCCTGGGCTCCATCCCTAGTACTGGCCCACCCGCATTGTCCTGCTTGTAAGTCCAGCCTGAGTTAACATGTCCTCACGCCTACCTCTAAGCCCTAACTCCCTTCCAGAACCTCCCGAGGAGAGAGCCCTGGCGGACACTGAGCGCGCGCATCACCATCTCCCTTGGGACCTTGATCCTACCAGGTGACGGGGCCCTCGGCTCAGCATCTGGGCCGAGCCAGGGAGCCAAGAGGGCTTCCGCACCGCCCTGCTGGTGTACAAACGTCTCTGCAGGGCGAGGGGCCACACTCGGTGTGCCGCAAAGGGCAGGGAAGAGGCCCCGATGGTGGAATGGGGCTCCCAGAGCGCCGGGCGCTCGGCGTGAGGGAAGAAGTCACGGGCAGCACGTGGCGCGTGCCCGGTTGTCCAAGCCCTAGCCACCTGCACCGTCCATCGCCGACCCTGGCAACAGATCCCCAAGGTCAGCAGTGAGTCAGGGGAGAGCTTGTGGGTCAGGACACACAGGACGATGGCATAAAGAGCCTCCAGTCTGCCAGCGAGAGCCCTGGCAGTCAAAATCACCTCCCCTTCTCTGGCAATAAAACAAGACAAGCCATTTGGCATCGGACGGCGTCCTGGCATCCCGACCCCTGGCGGGATCTCAGGGGGGTTGTGGCTGGCAGCTCTTCGGCGCTCAGCCCGTGGCCATTTCCCATAACAGCTGGAATTCTCCCCCGCCTGCTCACCCGGCTCGTCACCCTGCCAGGAGGAACGTGTTCCCTCCTCCCCCTCCCCCTGCCCCTCACTGACCTTCCGGTGGTCAGCCTCCTTGGCACCACCCTGCAGACGTGCCGGGGCCCTGGGCAGGGGGAGCCTTGGACCTCTCTCCGCGTTCACTGCTCACTACCCCACACTTAGGAGCTGGAGAAGCTCGTGGGCCTCAGAACCCCTTTCTCTATACGCCAGAAAAAGCCAGAGGATGGCCGTGTCAGCTTGCTGTGGGACCTGCGTGGGCTCACCTGTCCCCCACGGCACCGGCTATGGGCATGCCAGCTGAGTAACCAGCGCCCAGCCGGGAAGCAGGACCGGGCCGCTGCCCACTGGGAGCCCCGTGGGTCCTTGCTGCCCGGCACCCGGTGGCCATGGTGCTTACACGCAGACTCCTGCAGAGACCAGCACCTAGGAAGGCCGGACTCCTCGGCCAAGCCCGCTCCAGGCCGGCTTCAGCTTTCTAGGTGCTGAAATTCCCAGGGGCAAGGGCTTGTGGAGCTGCGGGGACAGCACTGCGTTCCTGGGGTGCAGTCTGCGTTTCACCACACCCACCGTGCGAGGCTGCTCCCCGACCTGTACACGAGGAGCACGCGCACGCTTCCTCCACGGTGCTCCGCAGTCTGCGGGAGACGTGCTCCCCCTCAGCTGGACAGCAGCCCGGCAGAGCACTGCTGGGTCCGCTGCTTCTCTGTCCGTTTTTCCTCATGCTCCCGTGTCTGCTGTGTGGCTGTGCATACGTGTGTACCTCCTCACGTGTGTGCCTGTGACTGCGTGGGGTGTACCCGTGTGTGCCTCTCGCACAGACCAGAACTCACTGGCAGTCACGGTTTATCTCCTGGCACACAGATCGGCAGCAGCTGTGTCTGGGCCCCATGCACACCTGTCCATGGCCATGGAGCCGCTCTGGAGCCTCGAGGCCCCTCCCCTGCCCCAACACTTCCGCCCCTCAAAACCAGCACCTCAGCCCCAAACGGGGGGCAAGGTCACCAGCGTGAAACTACCCCTGTGCACTGCACCAGAGCCCGGAGCGTGGTCCACATCACCCACACGCAGACTCCAACACAGACAGGACTCATGCGTGCGCATGTATGGCGTGGTGCATGCATGCATGTGGAGTGACAGGACAGGCCGTGTGCATGGGTGGGCAGATGTGTGGGGAGGGATGAAGGGGGGTCTGCGTGTGGTGTAGCATGTCACAGGCACGTGGCATGGTACACGGGTTGTGCTGTGTTATGTGTGTATGCATGTGGTACACGATGCATGTGTTGTGTGTTATGCCGTACCTGTGTGAGGCGTGTTGCGTGTGCTGTGTGTGGTATGCTGTATGTATGTGATATGTGTTGTGTGTGCTGGGTGATATAGCATGTCACGTGCGTGTGTTATGGGTGTGTGCACATTGTATATGTATGTCTCCATTGTGGCTGTGTGTGTGTGTGTGTGTGTGCGACGGGGCAGTGATGGGAATGGAATCCATCACGCATCTCTCTGCACACAGCTAACACCGGTCCTCATCTCTAAGGAGCACCGTGGCCCTCACGGGGGGGGGGGGGCCTCACAGATGTCATCCAGGAGATGGAGACGGAGACAGAGGGGTGGCTCCGTCACGCTCACCCTCCTGCAAGCGAGCGTTGTCCCCAGGCCACCGCATGGCCTCCGTGATGCCAGGACACAACCTCTGCCCAGGAACGTGGGCGCAGGGGCAGGACTCCACGTCGCGTCCTGAGCTCTAGCCGCACTGCGACGCCACGGGGCGGAGGTGGGCTCAGGGCTGGCCAGCCAGGGAGCGCCGTCAGCCGCACACTGGCAGGGGCCCCGCGTGGAGGGCAGACCCGGTTCTCAGAATGAGAACCACGGGGAGAGAGGCACACCGCAAAGGAAACGATTCCAAGCTGTGGGTCCAAACCCCAGGCCCAGCACGCCGCGTTCAGGCAAAGAGCGTGAAGTCTACGTCAGCGTCGCCCCCGTCCGTCCAAGTGTCCCGGCGTCCGTCCATCCAGCTTGGACGGTTCCCTGTCATCGTAGTTCTGTTACCAATACTGTGTCAACACTCCCACGACCGGACTCCTTCCCCAGGACTCAGAAGGGAGCTGTAAACCTTACAGAGGGAAGTGAAGGTTAAACCCAGGCTGGAGAGCCCACAGGAGAGCCGGGAGGGAGACCGAGTCACAGAGATTTCCTTCACACATGAGCTGACGTGAGGCTAGAATGGGGCGCGTGGAATCGCCACCCTGTTCCCCTGGAGCTTCCCCCAGGCCGGGTGGAAAGGCAGGATGAGTGGGCAGCGTGGAAGGGCTTCGGGCGGGGATGCCTGCCGGAGTTCAGGATGGGCGCTGGCCCAGATGGGGGAGGAACGCCGGAAAGGCTGCTCTTCTACCCCTGCTGTCCCGGTCGGTCGCTGTACGCCTCCCCGCAGGGAGGAAGAGGGTGCGTGGTGCGGGTGGACGCCGACTCCGTCCTCGGCGATCGGCTCTGCGTGTGAGCACGGGGGGCCACAAGGCCCGGCCTGGTCGCAGGCCGCACCACGAGGGCTGAGACCGGGGACCAGGCGGGGGACGTGGCTGTGGTTCTGGCTCCACAGGTCGGGCACAGCCAAGGCTGTCCGAACGGGAGCCGGGAGGCAGGGCACGCACACTGGCACCCTCTGGGTTCGGTGCCCAGATGCCCTACACGCAGTAGGCCATCCCCGCAGCCCTGGTGACACACAGGAGGTCGTCGGCAGCGTTTCGGCGGCCTCTGACCCCGCAGCGGTCTTCCCGGGAGCCGGTAGGCGCGTCGCCAGTAGAGGACTGACTGGACGCCAGGCCTCAGCCTTGCATTGTGTGCGCCCCTGGTCTCCTCACTTTGCACCAGGCACAGCGGTTCTCCGCTGCGCGCGCTCGGCCACATGCATGCGCGTCCCATCACTGGCCCGGGACGGGTCACCGGGCGGCGCGCCCAAGCCCGTCTGATGCCCTCACCCGTGACCCTCTCCCGCCCGCCCTCCTCCCCCATTGTCATTGTCGGTGCAGCGTGGTGACCGCGCTCGCTGCCTCTCCGGTTTGGTCAGCGCTCGGTGACCAGATCCCCCCAGGACGGGGCCTCTGTGGCCATGGCCCGTGACGTGGGAGCGACGCGCACCAGAAGATGACCCCGGACCCCGCATCAGCGTCCCCCGCGGGATCCTCACCTTTGAACCAGAAAGGCCACCACCGTGTGAAGCCACCGAGGCCACCTTCTGAGCAGGGCGGTGAGGGGCCGTGGGGCACCACGTTCCAGGCAGCAGCCCCTCAGAAACGGGTTTTGTGGGACGTCTCGCATTCCAGCCGTGGTTCCCCCAACCCCTGCATGGACCCCGCCATAACCCCAACCAGATGTGCCAGGCGGCCTGGGCAGAGCCTCCCTTCCCCGCCCCCTTCTTTCTCTCTCAAAACTTGCACGGAGTTTAGGACCGTCCGCTGGCTAGCATATGTTCAAGGCAGTAAAATCTCTCTCTCTTAATGTTTTGGGACTGGGATCTCAGATAGAAGCCTTGGCTTGGGCATGCGCACATCACCAAACCTACAAGTTCACAATGCAGCATCAGCTAGGGTTCACGAACACCTCTCTCCTCCCCCGCGCCCCCCCAATCTCCTTCACAGTGAATCTCATGAAGCCCCACAGAGAAGGAAAGCACGGAGCCGGGGTGTCGGCGCCAGAGCCCCGGCTTCATTTTCGGACACCTGCTTCCTTCTCTCCGCCGAGCTCCGGCTGGTTTCCGGAGGGTCCTCGGCAGCCCGTCCCCCCGCAGGGTGCAGGGCTCTGTGAGCCGCGGGGAGGAGGGCAGGGGCGTTGGGGAAAAGCCTGCTGCACACCGAGTCCAGCAAGGGGCTGAATGGAGGAGCCCTACGTGGAGGGATGGCAAACACGAGAACCAAAGCTTTCCGGGTGAGGGGCTTCCGCATCCTTGAGTCTATTACCCCCCGCCGCCCCGTTTGGCCAGCATGGCCTGAGGCCCCGAGAAGGACAGACACCACACCAAGTGAGTGGAACCGCGATCCTGCAAAGCCCGCCATCCTTTCTCTCCTGGTCCCCCTCCTCCCCTTGGGAAAGGCGACTGGCAGCAGGTGGTAAGAGTCAGCTCCTGCACGTCTCCAGCTCTGGAAAACCCACAGGTGCACCCCGGCATCCTACCCGCACCCCATATCCCACGGCGCACCGGCAGCTCCCTTGCAGGGTGGGGAGAGGCGGGCAGGGAGGGGGTGGGGCTCCCCTGCGGGAGGTACATCGAGGCACAGCTGGGAAGGCCGTTAGGACCCAAGCCAGGAGCTTCCTGGCCACTCAGAGATCCGTTACCCGCTGCCTGCAACGCCGCCGGAGCACACGCATCCAGCCCTCGTGCCCCCCAGAGACCCCCCCCCAGAGCCTGCCCTGCCTGGAAACAGAGGTGAGGTGGGGGGGGCACTCACACTGCCGTGAGTACCGTAGGCAATCGAGACACAACTTAAAGCACAGGAGAGAATGTGCAGCCCTACACGTTACCATCGCGTGGTGTCATTCGGGGGACCGGGGCCTCCGGGCATCTGGCTATCACTGAAGTCAGACCCTAGCTGAGGGCTGACCGCGCGGGGAAGGGGGAAGGAATCAATCAGGTGGTACCTGGCTCACCCACTTTGGGTGCGTTGGGCACTGCACCGGGTGCCCATCCGGGAGGGCCGTTTCTAGCAGTCACCCAGGACGACGCCCAGATACATTGGTGGGCGTGGCAGGGACAGAAGCAAGCAGGACTGCCAGTCTACTGGAACCCTGCTCATGGTGGACGGTTGTGTGTGTGTGTATGTGTGTGTGTGTGTGTGTGTGTTCACGTGCGTGCATAGACACATATGTACATCTGTGCTCCTGACTTGGAAGATCATTCGAAGGGCGCACACTGACATCTGTTTGGTGTTTTCCAGTTCTTTCCAGAACCTCCATGTGTTGCTTTGACTGTCTAAGTAGGCCTTAGACCCAGCCACAGAGAGGGAGCGTGGACCACGACACCAGGGCCTCACTGGGAATGTTAAGAGCCTTCCACGCTAGAGGTCTTCCTGCCTGTCTGGCACCATTCAGAGGATCAGCAACCCGGGATCAGGCACGCCCCGTGACCCCCAGAGACCACGAGGACCGAGAACCCGGGCCTGCGTCATGGAGCCATGCACGGTGGGTAATCAGGACTTGACGACGCCTGCAATGTGACCCCGCCATGTCCACCACCACCTTCATCCCCAGCTCTCTCGTGAATCAACACACGGGGGACTGCCAGCTCCTCCCCTCTGCGATCTTCTGAAATGCTCTGGAAGCTAAAACAAAACCCAAGGAGTCACGCATTCCTTTCTCTACCAAACCACAGACCTCAAGACCCGGAGTCCTGGCAACGGCAGGAAGCGAGCAAGGACACGAACCATTTCAACAGTCAACAAGGCAGTGAATAAAATACACGGGCCTCCACGCCACGTCCTCCACACCGCCGGAGCCCCGGTCTGAGCCTCTCTGCCAGGGCCTCACTGGCAGGCTCTGTACGTCACAGGTGCCACACACACAGGTGGCCCTGGAGCAGAACACTAAAGTCCGGCAAGGTCCAAGCGAAAGTGTGAATAAGTCAGCGGTACTCACAGTCTGGTGAGCTTCGGTGTGCTCTGGAAGAGTAATTCTGGAAGAACCTGGAGCTTATTCTTGTTCAGGCGCCTGCCGGGGGAGAGAAGATTGGAAAGACGTCAAAAAGAGCACGAAATCGCACGCAGGCATCAACAATCAATCCAGGACCCCCAGAAGTCTGGACCTCTCAGAGTGTGTATGTGTGTGTGTGTGTGTGGTGTGGGTGTGTCTCCCTATGCTACCCTGGTAGAGCCGACGGCGCAGCCAGGCACGGAAGGCTAAGGTCAGTCCTCAGCACAAACCCCGCGTGCATGCTGTGCTTCTCCTCCTCTGTCCCAAGTCTGAGACAGACATCAGTAGTTGATCGCAGCACATTTCCCCCGACCAGGACCGCAGACAAAACTTTGGACCGTGTCTCACCACGGGTGATGCTGCGGAGTTATCACCGGGTGATGGTGATGGACCGCCGTGTGAGGCATAGATTAAATACCGGGGAAAACGTTCCAAGTTCTCCATGCGACTGACACTGACAGGAGCAGATGGCAGTTGCTATAGGAACGGAGCTGAGGGCGGGTGTGTCACCATGGGTGGAAGGATGGGGACGCAGTGCCGCGCCTGCCAGGCTGGCTTTCTGGGCCACGGCAGGGCTGCGTGCGCCGTGACCCTGCCGGCCCTGGGCGGGGGGGGGGGGGTTGCTTCTGCCTTCTGCACCGCTTTCTCCACAAGAGGTTTCCCGAAAAGCAAACGTATTTATATCACACGATGCGCCCGTCTTTCAACCTCCAAGTCCAGGCTTCCCCTTCTCATTTCAAAAAGGACAGGAAATGTCTCCACGGGTCCAGAGAAGCAGCGAGGCGTCCTAGGTATTACAGAGCGAGCGTGATACAGACAGACCTGAGGCCGTGGAGGGGAAGCGTGGTAGTTTCCCGGTGCGGTCCCTGATGGGACTGATGAAGAGATAAGCCCCGGGATTGGAGGCCCTGGGCGTGAGGTGTGGGCCCGTGGAGCTGGCCCTGCATGGATGCCGGGACCACGGAGCCCAGGGACCCTGAGGCTTGGTGACGCCCCGAGTCACCTAAGAGGCCTCTGGGGTACAAGGCCAAAGGGCCCGTCCTTCGGTCCCCGCATTTATTTCTAGCCTGGCTAGTGCAAGGCACTCTCTCTCTGCACGGGAACCTGAAATCACTCTGTACGCACACGCCTCACAGTCCCGGAAGTTTCTAGAGCAGAAAGAGAGCCCTTGGCAGGCTGGGTAAGTGTTTCCAGCTAGAATGGATGGAATATGTCTGGTTAGATGAGCTGATGGTGTTGCCCTCCCCCCCCCCCCGCTCCCTTCCTCCCAATCACAGAGCAGAGAAAGCTGAGCAAAAGGGAAGTGAGTCGGGGCCGGGTTCAGGCGTGGTACACGCGCCCCCACCCCAGGTGAGGCCAGCCTGGGGCAGCCTGGGGCAGCTGACTCCCCTGTCGTCCTGTCAAAAGCCTGGCACGAGTCACACCCAACTCCCAACTCCACGGTTGGCAAAACTTCTCCGGCCCCGCGGCCGCCATGGCAGGGCAAGGGCGTGCGTGGGCTAAAAGCCCCAAACCAGAGTCGGAGCTAAAAATAACGCCAGGCCAGGCTCGGAGGCCGCGGGAAGGGAAGGAGTCATTCTCATCGTGTGGCCGGCATTTGTGGCTGGACCAAAAATAAAAACACCCAACTCTAGCCGCTCAGGCCTGCGGCCCGCTGGACCCCGAGCGAGGATTGTGGGGTGGCCTTCACAGGCTCTCTGCTCCATCCCGCCCCCCCCCCAGGCCTCAGGGCCTTGCCACTTCTGCTCGGGCTCTTCCCAGAGGCCTGGCATTGTGCTTCCGGGCTGCAGGGGCCTGGTGAGCAGGCCGGTGTGAGTGTACACCTGGAAAGCCAGCGGAGGCTCAAGGCCATGCAGGACACACTTCCGGGGGGGGGGGCTCCACAAAGCGGGAAGAGGAAGGGCGATGCGAGGTTCTCTTCTGGGAGGCAAAGGAAGGCCTAGCCTCAGGCCACAGCTATGGGGCCCAGCCTGGGCCAACTGCCGCTCTGTGACCCTTAGGCCAGAGGTGGAGATCTCTGGCCACAGTTCAGGCCGGAGTGAAACTCGGATTCCTGGATAGAACGCAGGGCTGTAGGAAGGCAGATCTGAGGAGGTCACAGACAGGAACGTGGGCTAGGCCGGACAGGACAAGGCTCGGCCAGGAATCCCCTCCCTCTTCCCGAAGAGCCACAGCACCTTGCAACACTCCTGACGGACACAATGGAGGAGCCTGAAGGCCGAACCCCGTGGGCTGCTGAGTTGAACGGTCATATTGCTTTTCCATCTGCACTGGGAAGTGTCAGAAACAGAGCCTCATCTTTGTGGGGCCCATCCTGGGCACACATGAGTGGGTAAATACAATTAGAAGTGCTTATGACTTTGTTGAATACATCCAGCCATCCATTAATCAATCCATTCAACTCTCCATCCATCCAACTATCCACTCATGCAATGGTAGATTCATTCACACAGCCACCCTGTACATCATTCCAACCAATCATCCACCTACCCATCCATCCATCTGTCCATCCATCCATTCAACCAATCATCCACCCATCCATCATCCCACCAACCATCTACTCACCCACCCACCCACCCATCCATCTATCCATCCATCCATTCATCCATCCATTCAACCAATCATCCATCCACCCAACCAATCATCCATCCATTCATCCACCCATCCATCCATTCATCCACCCATCCATCCATCTGTCCATCAGACCATTCAATCAACCCATCTACCCATCCATTCAACCAATCCATCCATCTATTCAACCAATCATCCACCCATCCATCATCTCCATCCTTCCTTCCACATTTCCAGTTCTTTTAGAAAGAAACATATAGAGACAAATAAGATACACTCCCTTTAAGAGCGCATGTCCACCAGATACCAGTGGTTCACACCTGTAACTCTTGCTACTCAGGAAGCTGAACTCGGAAAATCAAGGTTGGAAGCCAACCCAGGCAGACAACTCTGAGAGAGACTCTGATCTCCAACTAAACCAGCAAAAAGTCAGAAGTGGAGTCATGGCTTAAGTGGTAGAATGCCAGTCATGCATGACAAAAACTGAATGACAGTATGAGGCCTGGAGTTCTAGCCCCAATATGGACACCAAAAAAAAAAAAATTGCATAAGCTAATGGAGGAGGGAGACTGGGGAGAGAGTTCTAGAGTTAGAGCATGCGTGTTCCCGAGGGGCACTGCTGTAGGAGGAAGGTGATGATTTAGCACAGGACCCAGCTGTGTAGGGTCCTCTCTCGAGAGGTCTGTGGATCTTGACCAAGGATCTGGGCTTGGCTTTTTATAGAGGGCTAAGGAGTGACAGGAAGGGCGCTAGCCAGGGAATGACCATCTGGTTTGAATTTTCAGATGTCCTCTGCAGAAATAGTAAGCGTGGTTTGGACGAAGGTAAAGTTGGAAGCAAAGACAGCAGTTAAGGAGGGCCAGTGTGGCTGGGGGAGGAGCTGGTGGCGGCCGACAGGGAACAGCGTGTAGGAGACAGACGCGACTGGGCTTTGCCCGAATGCACGGGAGGTTGGAGGAGCTGCGGGGGGTGGGGGGGGAACAGATCCCGTTTAGGTCACAGACTTGCTGAAATTACAAACACATCGATAAAGGAAGGGTGCGTGCTGGGGAGTTAGAATTTCCATACTGTGCAGTTCTCTCCAACGTGTTTCAACAACTAGTCCTCGGGAATGATAGGAAGTACTTGTAGGCCCGATCTCACTGAACCCACTGGGGGCCAGCTACACACCCCCAAACAAGAAGGCAGAGGATCTGGGGGCTGGGGGCTCACGCCTGTCATCCTAGCTACTCAGGAGGCTGAGATCTGAGGATTGTGGTTCAAAGCCAGCCTAGGCAGCAAAGTCAGGAAGACTCTTATCTCCAAGTAACCACCAGAAAACCAGAAAAGTGGTGCTGTAGTAGAGGGCTAGCTTTGAGCAACTCAGGGACAGTGCCCAGACCCCAAAGTTAAGCCCGTGATTGACACAAAAATGTATGTATTAGATATTACTTATATCATGTATTATGTTATCATGTGTATTACGTATACCATACTATATATAATATGTGTTAAAGACAACACATATAATACAATATCATATGTTCATCCCATGTATAAGGAGCAAAATCAACCCTAGCTTTGTGTCAGTGATACTCGCTTGACGTCTGCCAATTCTGAAGGCTGGTTATTTGCTGTGGGGCCTCTCACATCCGAGAAAGCTTCCTGGAGTCTCTGGAGGACTCCTTCAATGGCGGCATTTATGGCCCGCCATGCCCCAAGAGCGCGGAAATACAGATTTATTTCTCCTCCACCAATGGCTGTGCTGGTTAGCAAGGCAGGAACACATGAACTCCAAAATCTCACTGGGCCCGGCCGGTCGAGGCTGGCTCTACCTTGCTTACGGGGCGTGCTCATCTTGTGTGGACATCTTGGAGAACTCGGTCTCCCTGGCTGCTGGTCCAGGAGACGGGGGCACACTGACTCATCGCCCTGTGACCTGGAAACGATTCACAAGCGTTCTGCTCTCAGACCAGTGCCACGTGACCCAAACCTAATTACAAAGCAATCAGGGAAGTGTCAGGGAAGTTAGGTGAATATCTGGCAAGGCTCTCATAATTACCAACATGCCCTCAGCAGCAAAGCAGTAATTGCCTCTTCTTTCCTCCCTCCCTCCCTTCCTTCCTTTTCTCCTCCTCCCTCCCTCCTCTCCCTCTCTTTCTTCTTTCCTTCCTTCCCTCTCTCTATCTCTCATTTTCTCACGTAATTCTTCCTGCTAAGGCTAGGCTATTTGCTATTTGCTAAGGAGCAAATATATGTGCTGTCTCACTGTGTCCTTAAAGTGGCTCTTAATGTAGGTCATTGCCACACGAGGCATTTGAGCCACAGAGAGGTGACAGAGCTTCTCCGATGTCCCACAGTTTATATATAAGGCTCCAGTGGAGGCCTCCTGGATGCCAGAGCCCACAATTTGATTCCCTCTGCCATTCCACTTCCTTGCTCTCTGGGCCCTGGCTGACCGGAGGGCTGCTCGACAAGCCCGGAGGGGGGCCCGGTAATGAGGAACATCTGTTTGTGTCAAAACTGGAGGAGCTGAATCAAGGCAGACTGGGAAGCGGAGCCTGTGCCGGTTCGGTTTCACTGTCCAGACCCCGTTCGCTGGGATCAAAGGCCCCAGAGAGCCAGAACTGGAGCGGGGAGCGGGTCCCGGGCCATCTATTAGGAGCATCGACCCTGACACGTCCGTCTATTCTGAAAGTCCTGCGTGTGGTCCTGGCATGGTCTCATAGGCAGTTCCAGGAGCCTGATGCATGCAGTTCTAGAAGACTCTGGGCTTTCCCAGGACCTCACCTCTCAGGGACCAGCTCAGGACCTCAGCTTGCAACGAGAAGATCCTCAATCCCTCTGGAACTCTGCTTATGCCTCACATTACACCAATCTTCCTCCACCTGCATGGCTGTTCAGGGAACTCAGAGCACATCGATGGCTGGAGCCTGCCTTGCCCCTGCCCCTCGCCCTGTGAGCAGCCATGTGCATGAACGCCCCGCAGCCAGACCCTGATTTCAGGAGAGGAGCAGGGAAGGGGAGCAGGGCACAGGGAGGCGCATCTAAGCAGCTGCAGTGGAAAACTACAGGCTGTGCAGAGAGTGAGCGGAAGGGCACCGAGAGTCCTCTGGCCTCAGGGGTGCTGATCTGCAAGGCCCGGGTCTGCCTAGAACAATACAGGAGACTGCCGAGGTTGTAGCCCAGAGGCTTGACCAAAGCCAGGAGAGAGAGTGAACTGGGGAGCCCACCCCCCACACACATTGTTTATGGAGCTACATTAGTTATGTTACAACTAGGGTGGGAGAAAGCACTTGTTTATTCATGTGTGGGATGTGCGTGTGAACATGTCATTCACACACACACACACACAGATCTTAAACTGGCAGCTGTGGAGGTATCCAACAGTCAAATTCTGGCAATGGCTTGAAGGTAGAAGAGATGAATTAAAAGCAAGTCGTAAGGGATCCCAGAGTCAGGCAGAAAAAGGAGGACAAAGTAAGGTAGCGCTTCAATAGGTACACAGTAGTGTGGCCCATAGACACCAGTATATGTGAACCAAGCTTTGGGGAGAAGACCGGGCAGTGGTATCAAAGACTAGGAATCTAGACGTGGCCACCGTGGAGATGAAAAAAGAGATGGAGGAGGAGTGAGCACTCGGCTGTGGGTCACAGAAGCCGTCACAGAGAGAAAGGAGGTGTGTGTGTGGGGGGAGCTACCTGGGTCCTGGGAGGGAAAGCGAGGGAACAGGTTTGTGAAGAGAGCGTGGCGGGGTGGGAATGGAGCACCGAGGAGGGGTGCATGCTGGTTGGTTGGTCTGTTGGTTACCCCATCCCAGACACCCCAGGCCCCCGTCGAGTTTCAAACCTCTTTGACCCACACAGGTAGAAAAGAGACAGATGCACAGGGAAACCCACCATCTGGAGAAGATGTCAGAGAGGGCTCTGCCATTCAGCACAAAGCTTCGGGAAGCGCTCTGCCTAGCTCGACCCTGCTTGAACCCACTGACCTCTGGGCTGTATTCTTGCTAAGTTCAAAGTGGGAAAGGGGGCGGGAATGTCCCCACAGAGGCCAAAGATTCAAACGTTCTCCCTGTGAATGGCGAGTTCCTGGTCCGTTTCCGAGGGAAACACTCACACCCCTCGAGAGCTGATAAGGATGGCCTGCCTGCCTCCCGTGTAGCCCCCGCTTGCTCGGCTGGATTGTCTACACAGCCAGCCAGCCCGAGCTATCTCTCTCAGCCTTCGCAGGCTCCAGCCAAAGAATGCAACATAATTATCTATGACCAGATCCCGTCGATAACTAATTACAATTTTATTTCTCGGAGCATTTCCTTCCTGGTCTAGGTCCAATCCTCTCCCCCTCCCCCATTCTTTTCTTCCCAGAGAAGGAAAATACCTGGACATTATTAGAACTATTGGGTGGAAAGGAAACCGGGGCAAAGTGGAAAGGAAGTGCCTTACGGATCGCGTTAATGCTTTGACCCACTCAAGTCCTCTTTAGCTAATTCCTGTGTGTGTGTGTGTGTGTGTGTGTGTGTGTGTGTTGTTTCTATGCTTCCCAGCCTGTGAAGGACTCTTTGCTGGTAGAATGGTTTAGGAGCCCGGCTCCCCCTCACCTCGGGCAACGGTTCCCCTGCCCACCCCCAACCCAGGGTCCCTTCCCAGCCTGGCGTCCCAAACCGAATCCCAGATGTTCTCATAGCAAGCAATAAACCAAGGGCCCGGCTCTGTGGGCTGAACCCGTGATCCTCACAAATAGATTCCAGGTGTGTTGGCCCCTGGACCACCATGGCTCATCTACATACACACACACACACGCACACACACACACACACACACACCCGCACACACACACACCACCACTGGTTCCATCCTGAAAGGAATTCCGCGCCATCTCCAGATGTGAACCTGGCGGGGGCTGAGACAAAGCTGCTAACTGGACAGGAATGTCATGGTCCTTCCACGGTCTCCAGATGGCATCCCAAAGTCACAGTGATCAAAATGAGGACACGCGTTGTTATTCAAAATCAGCCCGGGCTGGGGTGGGGCAGGGGAGGAGGGAGCAGGCCAGCTAGCTGTCTGTGTGGCCGACACTTGTCACTGTCCAGTTTAGCTGCCCTCGGCGTTTCCTGGGCGTTAAGGTCTGAACTACCCCATCCCTGGTTCATACGTCTAAATTGCCCAAAGGGAGGGTGAGAAGGTGGGGTGGTGCCCCTTGACTGCCTCTCCCACCACGTGGTGTGAGGATGCAGCCGGGGTCACCTCTTCCCGACCTTTGGATCTGTGCGAAGGAGCTTCCTGCTCCTTACAAGTCCAGTCTCTGGCGTCTTGTTACAGTCCCAGGCCCGGCCCTGCTCACGGTGGACGAAGACACCATGCACACCATGCACACAGCCCTATCTACCTCCGTAAGCCGTGGAGGTTCAGCGCTTGTTCAGCGAGAAGAGAAACCAAAGTCAGGTCTCAAACCAAGCCAGCAAGTCCTGCTTTTGCTCACAGCGGCCCGTGGAGCCGCAGAGTTCAGATTACTGTCTTAGAAGGACAGAGGAGCCCAGCCTCGAGAGACAGAGCAGCCCTGTGGGGTTCGAGTTCCAGCACTCCCTCCCTCCCTCTCTCCCTTGCCCGCCTCTGCCTCTGGTTCTATATTTCCCAGCTCCAGAGCCATCGTGGACGCGCACGTTAACACCTCTAAGCCTCTGTCTCTCCATCTCCGCTCCCGGGCCGGGCAGAGGCCCCGCTGTGCATGTGTGAGTGGCTGGCAGGGCGGAGTGTGCAGCTGCTCAGTGCTGAGTGGACGCCGGGGAGGGGCAGCCCAGCCCTGCCCGCCCCACGCAGCCCTCCTCGACAGGGCACTGCCCAGTCCCTTGTAGCCTGGCAGCCTCCCACTCCGCAGAGTACTTGTATGTGAAGGGGAGCTGGCCCATCCTCTGTGAGGAGATTAGGCCGGGAGCCAACCTAAATAGAGGAACAGACCCAAACGGCTCTCCTGATTAGATCATCAGCCAGCGCACCGGGGCTGCAGCTCCAGGCCTCTCTCCCCCAGGACAGGGTGGACAGGGAGGGTCAACCTGCAACTCTGCGGCTTTGGCTGAGAACCAAGAGGGAAAGAAAAGGCCCACACCGGCCCCCAGCGGCGGAGGACGGGCAGGCTGCAGAGGCTCAGCTCTTCTCCAGCGCTCACAGTGCTTAAGACCAGCCGTGCACTACGGGCAGCACCGCGGGTACCTGTGTGTTTTCAGCGCCTTGGGACTTGTCCGGATTTCTCTCTCTCTCTCTCACTCATTCTCCCTCCATCTGCCTGCCTATATCTTATCTTTCTCTCATAACTTCCTCTAAGAATAACTTCGGGAAGCCTAGAAAAGGGAGGGGACAAGGGCATGTAGGAAAGGGACCCCAGAGTAGAGGAGGACAGAGGTGGGAGGAGTTATCAACAGAGACGGTAAAACATGCGTACTCGGTGGGAGAAACCCATTCCAGTCTCAAACCCACTGTCTCCTGGCTCATCGAACCAATGCTCCCCACGGGAGGCCGCCACCCGCAGGACAACCACAGAGTCCCGGCCTCTGCCTGGCCACCCGGGCTCCCGGCCAATCGCGTGCCGGCAGTGACCTGGTTTGTGGGGACTCCGTTCCTCCCGCCCCCAGCCTGGCACTGCCGGGGACTGGTTCTCGTTGGATCCATGGTGCTGCATGACAGTTTCTGGCTTCCCTGAGTACTCGGATCACAGAGGCTCTGTGAACCTGACCCACGCAGCAGGCTGGCATGACGCGAGCGCCAACAAACCGGGTGGGACCGCAGCTATGCTAGATCGCCGTCCAGCCAGCGCCAGCCGCTGGAACAGAGAGTCTAGGACGAAGGCGGCGTGACATTGCAACGCCATGAGAGAGTGCGTTAGGCTCGGGATGCGTGGGCAGCCACGGAAGGTGACGACCAGGTACCGTCAGACCCTCAAGGAAGCCCAGCGTCTGCCTCGGGGAACAAGCCGGCAGGTGGAGTTGCGTGCGGTGACATGCACACGTGCTCCGCTCTGGAGGGCCGTGACTGAGATTCTTAATCAAGAGGCTGAGGATCGAGTATGACTGAGATACTGGACACTTTCACTAGCACATCCTGGGATCCGTGGATGCCTCTCTACACGTTCACGGCATCTCTGATTCCTACACCGACCTCCGCGGGCCTCACCTCCAGGCGGCCTTCGTCCTCCGCTCACCATGTCACCGTGTCCTCCTTGGTGACCATCCGGCCGTGAGGACCGCGGATGCTCAATATCAATTTGCAGAGTATTGATCTGATCTCGGGTCACAATTAGAGGTGACAATTACTTGTCAGGTTTGTCAGGAGAGGAAAAA
The DNA here is from genome assembly GCA_004024685.1 of Dipodomys stephensi. NCBI lineage: Eukaryota > Metazoa > Chordata > Mammalia > Rodentia > Heteromyidae > Dipodomys > Dipodomys stephensi. The sequence continues at coordinate 65,801 of PVHN010002133.1, forward strand.
AAAGATCCTCCCGGATCTAACGATTTCCTTTGTTTCTAGCTCCAGAAACAGAAACTATTGAAAAAGAGAAAGCAAAAACGAAAACGGCGTGGCGCCAGCTGCCACACTCACACACAGGGTGGGGCGGTGGAGCAGCAAAGCCGTGCCAGAGCCTGGTCCTGGCGCGGCACGCACGCGCTCGGGAAAGCAGGGCTTGCAAAGGCTTTCTCAGTGTGTTGAGATTCTCGAGGAGGGCTGGGCAGAGCCTGGCTGTCCACCCCTGTCAGCACCCTCAGCAGCCCAGACCCAGGGTGAGATGCAGACAGCCCCCGCTTAGTCACAGCCTGGATTACCAACGCGGCCAAAGCAGGAGCGTCCTGGGGGAACCAATAAATCCAGCGCGTGGACTATCACAGGGAAGCGTAAGTTCAGTCTGGGCACTCAGTACCCATGCTTGTTTCCCACAGGGCCTTCTCCAGGAAGCCCCAGGCCTGGGGGGGACTAGCGTCTGACAAGTCACAGGCCGGCAGGAAGGCTGCTCTTGGGAAGGACTTCCCGCCATAGCTCAGACCCACTGGGGAAGAGCACCCAGGATCTCCGCACCAGGCCTGGCCCAGGGACAGCCAGGCTCTCCAGGATCCCAGGAACCGGTGACGGCTCCTTTGGTTGGCGGGTTGTAACACCTGATGTCACCAAATAATACCCCTGCGTGTGTTCGATGGTGGTGGTGGGCGCTGGGGACTGGGGCAAAGCTTCCCCTACCTGTGGGATTTCGGCTCTAGAACCGTGCGATCTCACGGTGGGAAGACAGATGGGAGAGGCAGTGTTTGGGGGTCCGGAGCGTCACCTCCTGAACCACATGCGTAACCCAGCCTTCCTTTCTCCTTGAGCTTTGAAGAGAGACCTCTGCAGATAAAAGGGACTCCGAAATTCCAGAGGTACAAAACGAGTCGCTGTCAAATAAATCAAGCAGGAAAAACACCAGCAAAGGGCTTGCTTCTTATCTCCCCCAGGGCCGACTCAGAGACCATTTCCGCGGACAGGCCGGGGAATCTGTCTTCCTGACTGTCTGCAGGCAGAACTCAGACGCAGAGGGGAGCCTGGGGAAGACTGGGACGGGTGGGGGAGGGGGGATTCCCGGCCCCTGGAGCCTGTCCACGAGGGACGTGGAATCCCGCCCTGTCCACCACCAACTGCTGCGTCTTCAGAAGGTACAGGGGTGAGGAGGATGCTAAGACCTTACTCTGGAGGTGGGGGAGCTGGGTCCTCTGCTTCTGGGGCCCCTCGGCCCCTCTGGTGAGGGGAAACACCTTAGGCACCCACGGAGTCACAGCACACAGAAAGGGGGGGCCAGTCCCAAGAGGAAGAAGGACCCCGAACCCCAAGACCAAGAGCGCTGAGCGGGTTTGGCACAGACAGGAAAGGCCTGACCGCTCCTAAGCCATTGTGAACTGACAGGCTCATTCTCTCCCGGGTCTACGCTGGCTTGCATCTCTGGAAGAGGCTTCGACCACCAAATCACGTCCCCACATCTGAAACCACACAGCCACCGTGCTTGAGTTCCCCGTGGGTCACACAGTCGGTGCTCTGCTAAACACCTTCCTGCATCATCACACATGGCTCTGGTGTGGCCCAGGGCCCTGGGCGAGGCTGGGCAGCAGGCCGTGGAGGCCTCCTGAGCTCTCGGCCTGCCTTTCCCTCCACCAGGCCACCCTCCAGTGTTCCAGCCGCGGCGGCGGCGGTGGCTGCCCGAACTTGGTCTCGCCACGGAAGCCGGGCATCCCCAGAGAGGCCCGAACGCACACTTTCTCCAGTGACCGCGACCGCCCCACTCCATCAATTATAAATGGTGCGTTTGTGTGCCGTGCGGTCTAAAGTTCCCGGTGTGCACACATCTCAAATAAATCACATAAATGTAATTACAGTTCATTTATTTAGTACCTCCTGGGAGAGGAACCCGGCCATGCCGGAGAGAGACTCTGGGACTGAGAGGAAATTGCTAGAAGAATCTTGGGGAGAGAGTCGGAAGCCAGGAGCCAGAAAGACCTTCCCTAGAGGGGACCTTTACCATTTAAGAGCGATTCCCTAAACTCGCACAGGCCGGAGACAGAGGCTGCAAATGGGAGCTGCTGCAGGGGGTAAGACTGCTGGCAACAGAATGAGTGGTGTGGGCAAAAACCTGGGGAGCATGGGCTGAGCTGGGGCTGGGCTGGGCTGGGGCTGGGCTGGGACTGGGCTCAACAGTAGGGTCGGGACTTAGGTAGCAGGAGAGAAACACCCTGAGTTTTTCATCTCCACTGAGAGAGAAAGAGCTGGATCTTAAATGCGTGATGAAGTTACTAGTGTGTTGTGAGTCAGACAGACAGATTTAGAGAGACAGAGAGGAAAATGGGATCGATTCCCCGCCCCCCACCCCGGAAACCTGTGCCGTAAGTTCGGAGCCCCCGGAGCTGGTTTGAATCCATCTGTTGAGCATCCAGCATCCCCAGCCACCCTGACATTCTTGGGATAAACTGCTCGACAACGCACCCGTAGCATGTGCTGGTCCCCAGCCGCTGGTCCGCTGTCTGAGGCCAAACAACAAAGCAGAATACTCAAAACGAACATTTTTACCAACAAAACGGATGTAAGAGCACTCCGGAGAGCCTCTTTTCCTTCTCCTGCTCCCAGGGAACGTACCCATCAGAACCTGAATTACAAAATGCTCGCTCCTATGTTGTGATTTACTCAGAGCCCCGCCGTGCTAACAGAATAACTGAATCTCGGGTTTTGAAGCACTGCTCAGGATCATTTCTCCTTCCCCACTAACGGCGCTGGCCAGCAATCACGAGTTTATAGCTCATTATGCCAAAGCAAAACACTCTAATAACCTAATCAAACATTTAAAATCCAGCTCCCAGCCACGGCGCACGCAGAAGTGGCTCTCTCTGCCCTCTTGTTAAAGGTCAATTCCCGGTTTTTATTCCAAACTCCACATCTCTGAAGAGTGTCCTCCCCCCAGACAGAGAGAGGAATGCACAGAGTTCAAACCCCGATGGACATACTCCTGGCCTTAGAACCATCCTCCTCATACTCTGAAATATGAAGACCGACTATTCAACTATAGTGTTCTTTCCCCTCCCCTGAATTCTAGCCAAAGTGCATGTAGATTTAAAAAAAGAAAGGGTAGCAATGGTGCCCCACGCCTACAGTTCCAGCTACTCGTGAAGCAGAGATGGAGAAGGTCAAGGATCACAGAGCCTGGGCAAAGAGTTCACAAGAATCCATCTCAACAAGGAAGCCACATGTGGACGGCAGGGCATGACTGCCCTGCTAGGTCTGCTGGAGGCCTCGGTGAGAGGATCAGGGTCTGAGGCTCACCCCAGGCAAAAAGCAAGCAAGAGTCAGACCCCGCCTAGCACATGCAAGGCCCTGAGCTTGCTCGCCATCTCCCGACTTTCCCCCGGCCATTGTGGTGTGTGCTTACTGGAAGGCTGGGTTCAAGGGCTGGACATCTGGGGCTGGAAAGCTCCGGTAAGCCCGTGGCATTCGACCCTGACCTCCAGAATGTGGATCCCAAGCATGGGCACGGGACGGGGCTCTCTCTGTTCCCTGTCCAGAGCTTGAGACACTGCCGCCGTGGGTTTGGGGATGCAGTGGGATTGCAAATATGCTCAGAGGAAGATGATCCTAAAGATGGCTGGCTGGCTGAGCAGTTTCCCAGGAGCCGGTGATCCATCTATCGTCCTTTCAGTGTCCTCCCGGGCTGCAGGAAGTGCCTCTAAGCATTTATTCTGGGCTGGACGCAGCCCTGAGCAGTTTCACGGATGCTGTCTGAGAATCTCCACAACTCTAGGGTGGTTAGGTGCCGGAGCTTCACGGGTGTCCCCCCGAGTTCCCGGGCTTCCTCCAGGGTGGCCTTGGAGCTTCCCTGTTCCTCTCAGTCCCACACCTCGCCGTCCTGAGCCTGTGGCTGCGGGGAGGGGGGGCTCTCCACCAGGCACCACCGGGGAGGCAGGGCAGGAGGGAGGGCTGGGGCGGGGCTCCCACCCCCATGCCTTGGGAGTGTTTGTGGAGCTGTCGTTGCAATCCGGCTATCGTTTTCACTTTGCTGCCATGGTTTTATTCCCTTTCCTGAAGCTTCCTGCAGACGTGAAAACACGCAGACCCCCAGATGGTAGACGGGCACGCAGACCCCCAGACGATAGACAGACACGCAGACCCCCAGACGGTAGACGGGCAGCACGAAGGACTTTCTCCCATGGCAGTGGGGTGCTGCTCCGCACCCAATATTTACGCTCCTGCTCGCCCTTCCCATGGCTGCCCTTAGCCCAAACTGCCATTCTTAAGGTATGCACAGAAAAAAAAAATCTATTCCAAAACAGAATTAAAAAAAGAAAGAAATGAGGGATAATAAACCAATTGGGAAGCATCTGTCAGAAGTGAGCTGTGGGCAGCTCACACCCACATCCAGACGGAGCTGTTTTTCCACGGCCTCACAGTCATTTAAGTGCAGATACCACAGGCGACAAATATGACAAAGCAAGGCCTGTCCATACCTCGCAGCTAATAGCAACGGCCGGGCTTTTGATGTGGTAAGGAATGAAAGAAAGAAAGGCCACCATCACAGGGCGTTCGGGGGTGGGGTCCTGGAGCCAGAGCTGTGGGCGTGAGCCACCGGCACGCACCGCACCGGTGCAGGCGAGGCCGGCCGGGACCCCAGCCCAGAGGGGTGCCAGTGGTCCTTTGCAAGAATGTATGTGCCACACACCGGAGCTTTAATAAATAACCCCGTGGTTTATCTTTCAACTCTTTGAAACACTCGTGGGATCCAGCTCAGGGTGGAGATGGGCCGGTTTTCCACCCTTTGGAAGAACAGCAAACTCCAAGAAAGTTCACGTTTCCAAAACCTGCACAGGGCTGTCCAATTGGCTGCAAGTCCCGGTCCTCCTGCGCTCCTCCCCTGACAGGAGGAAGCGGTGCCTTCAGTATCTCTGTCTCCTTCCGGTGCCCGAGGACTATGTTTACTTTGCCTGGCAGCTGGATTCAGAATAGTCCCACATTCAAATCCTACCACGGGAAGTTACTTTAGCTTTCTGAGTTCCAAATTTTTGCCCTCTATAAAATGGACAGAATAACTTCTTTAAAAAAAAATTTAAGACACATCTGTGAAATCTGTGATCCTATCAACGTTCAAGAATACAGAAAAAGAGAAGTATCTTCTATTTGGTATCTACCATTTTAGACTCAATAATGACTTCCCTTTTGTTCTATGTTTGAATTCCTCCCTCCCTCCCCCCTCCCTCCCTCCCTCCCTCTCTCCCTCCCTCCCTCCCTCCCTTTCTTCCTTCCTTCCTTCATTTTGGTTGGTTGTGGGTCTTGAACTCTAGGCCTGGGCACTATCCCTGAGCTCTTCAGCTCAAGGCAAGTGCTCTACCACTGGAGCCACAGCACCACTTCTGGTTTTCTGAGTCGTTTATTGGAGATAAGAGTCTCATGGACTTTCCTGCCCGGGCCGGCTTTGAACCACCATCCTCAGATCTCAGCCTCCTGAGTAGCTAGGCTGACAGGCGTGAGCCACCGGCTTGTTTGTATTTCTTATGGAACCAGGGTCCCTCACCATGACAGTACTCCTCTCCCAGGGGTACAGGGGGTCTGCGGTGACCCGCAAGTGCTCGATGTGAACCACGCAGGCCTGGCATCGCTGCGTGTCCATCCATGCCTGGAGTTCTCCGTTTCTCCCCAGCTTTAATGTTATAGATCACTTTCCCCAAACAAGGCTTCAGTGAAGACACTGAACTCAGCTGTTTTGTCCGAGTCTCACACTATTCCTTGAAAACTTTACACACATTCAGATTGGGTCCTGGGGGTCCAGCCAGGCAGCCAAGAGGAAGGAAAGGGAAGCCACCAGCAGCCATGAGACCATTCAACGACCTGAAGACCTTCCTGGGCTTCCACCTTGCGGAAGGATTCGCTCCCAGAGCCGTGGAGGTGAGCATCTGAGCGGGTTCCATCTCTGGGGCTGAGGCGGATGCGAGGTCCGACACAACTGCTTCCTCTCCATTCCTCGTGGCGTTTACATCTCCAAGGGCCACTCTCTGCACTGCTCTGGGGCCTGATGGGAGCTGGGGGGGGGGAGCATGCAGGGTCCCGGAGCAGGGCGTGGCTTCATGATCCTAACCCGGCCCTCACCTAGACCGTCCGTCCACACTCTCCCCTGCAGCCTCTGGCACCTGCCGTGTGGTAAGATAAGGTTTGGCCCCGGAGGAAACCCAAATGCCTCCCGAGTGGCCGTGCGTTACCATTGGGCATCGCTGCCAGCAACGGGTGTCTGCCGCCTGAAATTGGGCTCAGCCCCTCATGTCCCGGCCATTCTGCTCAACGGTCTGTGTCTTCTTTGCAAAGTATCGTTTGAATCTTTTTCTCTGTTTTGTGTTTGCGTCTGTCCTCTTACTGCGATTTTTAGAAGTTCTTCTTGTATCTTACCTACAAATCTTTAAGCGGGTGTTTTGTGAACATTTCCTCCATTCTCTTACCTGTGGCCCCTTGCAACACGGAAGTGTTCAAGGTAAAGAAAGTCCAGCTCCTCAGTTTTGTTCTTTCCTGGGTGGAGCTTTTAGACTTGTGTCAAGCACAAGTTCCAGAACATTTCCCGCCTATCTTCCCCCAGCTGTTGAGTTGTACTTCTCACACGCAGGCTTAGGGGCCACGCGACTTAATTTTGTAGACGGCACATGGCTTGTGTGTGGACTCGTTTTTCAGCACACGGAATGCACCATGGAAGAAGTGATTTTTTTTCCCCCTCCACTGAAATGTATTTGCACCTTCATCAAAAAGCAGTGGATTCTGTTCACCTGGGCTGTTGTACACCCCTGATGCATGTGTACATTGGCTCCCCCATACCACAGTGTCCCAGCTCTGAAGAATTACAATAAGTCTTCAGGGTAGATTTGTAATTGCTATACGACTGTTCGTTGGGATTGCACTGAGCAATATTTCTTCTGAAATGACTTCTTTACTTATAACTTCTTTCCTGGATTCTTCACTCCATCTTCCAAACTCTATTTTTCTCTAGTTATTCAACTTCTGAGGTTTTAACAAGTGTGATTTATGTTGTTGTTTAAATACACACACACATAAATATATATATAAATACACGTATGTAAGGTCTGAAGCCTTAAAACTCTTCTTGAATAGCTTCTCTGTTTAGCTATTGTCTCTTTGTGGGTGTCTGTTTTTGCATACTTTGTTTCTAGGGAGAATATGAGGTTTTATATTCGTCTTTATTTTTCTAATAAAAACAACTTCACATAAACTTCGATTGTAATCTTGGTTGCTTATTTCTTAAGTCACAAAAGTGTTCCTGGAGCTTCAAAGGGAAAGAGGTACATACATATATAGCTATGCATATATACATCTATATATCTTCAAAGTTCTTTCAGACTATATCACAGAATATGGTCAGTAAGGACTAATCTATTCCCAAACATAGACCCAGGTAAGGTGAGCCAGGAGGCCTAGGGGTGGCTCAATCCATTCTCAAGTTCCTGTTCACAGCAAATACAATGGAAGGAAGTCCCGGTACTGGCATGCACACACACACACACACACACACACACACACACACACACACACACAGAGCAAATACGTTATATTTTCCCATTCCCCACACTTAGCCTGATACAATAGAAACTAACTGGCACTAGTCAGGATTACACAGGCATGTATGCACACACACACACACACACACACACACACACACACACACACACACGTTTCCTTGTACTCCGGGCAGCCTGTCCAGCTCTTACTCTAGCCCAGCTCCCTCTGCTCATCTTTCTCCGACTCACTTCCGATGGAAGGCGCTGCTGGCCGGCCCAGGCTGAGTCCGGCCCCTCCCTTGGCCGGCGTGGAGCCTGAACTTTCCTGCTGCATGGACGTCACAGCCCAGGGGTTACGCGTGGACAGGACAGCGCCCTCTCCCGCGTCTCCTGCGGGGAAGCCTCCCGCGCCTGGTCCTCCCACCCGTGGGCCTGGTGCACACACACGCTGCACGCAGACGCTGGTGTGTGCGGATGTGGGGACGCGGGTCCACTCGGAGGCGTGGTGCATGTGCACCGCAGAGAGCGAACACCCCGCAGGGAGTGAATCCCACTGAGGCCTGGGACTGCAGCCCGGCGGACGGAGCCAGGGGCCGGCACCTCTCACGCCACGTGGCACCGACTCTCCCGGTATTCCGCGGGCGGGAGAGCGGGAGTCAGGACCACGCTCCTCACGTGTCTGTCGCTCGCGCGCGCTGACACCTGGCAGACGCGGCATCCCCGTGACCTTCACCTCGCTGCTTGTCCCCTCCCCTGGAGAGGAGGCCCTGGCCCCTCGTCCCCATGACCAGATGCCATGTTGGAACGTCACAAGGACCAAAGAGCGGACAAATGCACAACACCAGCACAGCCCCGGCGTCCAAGGTAGCCCACTAACTCCTTTCCACGCCACACACGGGCCCCTGGGGATTGTTCTCCAGGAAAACAGGCTCAACAACACCTCTTTTCTATTTTCTCCGTTTCTAAATAAAGACGAAGAATGAGGTTTTAGGAAGCTTAAAAAAAAGAATCAAAGCCTGACCAAAGACAACCCTACCTCCATAACTGTTTACCCTGATGAGGGACTCATCTCCTATATTTGAGCCAGTGAGAGCAAAGAACGTGGTACGGTTCAACCCAGGAGGAAAACAACACACAACAGGGCAAAGCGCTGGGCTGGGCGGCCTCGCTACGGGAGACAGGTCCCTTCCCGCTCCCACGGGGCCACACACACACACACATACACACACACACACACACACACACACACACACACACACACACACACACACACACACGGAGCAGAGGACAGCCAGAGCCACCACCAGCGAGACTACGGCTCCAACATCCAGTTGCTAGGAGCTGCTGGCGCTGATTCAGGAAGGGAAGGTGAAGCTCCCCCCTTAGCCCTCTGAGCCATCCTGGTCACCAAAGTGACCCGGGGTGTTCTGCAAAAGCACTCATCCTTGAAGTAAACGGAGCCTCCCTCCCCTCCCCGCCTCTCCCGCTCCTGCCCGCCCCCCCCACCACTGAGGCAGAACCTGGGGCCTATTTTTAAACCACTGGCAGTGTGTTCTCTCGTGGAAATGTGTGGGTTTTCAGAGACAGGCAGAGGCTCCTGGGAAAAACAGGCATGCGGGAAGGGAGGCTGAGCCCACTCGCCCCTCCGCCCCTCCTCCTCTTCTCTTCCTCCCCCATCTCCTCCTCCTCCTCTTCCTCAGGACAGAGGGCTCTGTTCTGCTCTGCTCTGCTCTGGAGGAGCAGCCTGAGCAGAGAGCCAGCCGCAGTGGCATGGGGAGAATCTTCAGCGGCTTCCAGGACAGGGGTAAGGGGGGAGGGGGGGCGGGACTGCAGGCTGGGCCTCCTCAGGCCTGGGGAACACAGGAACCCCTCCCCGCGACAGAAACGGAGACAGCCCCGCCCCGCCTGCCCCGTGGAAGGAGAAAAACAAGCCCCAGATGCAAACCCCAGCATCTGAAAACAACAACAACAACAAGGTACTCTAAGTAAGTGGGCCTCACTGGGATCCCTAGAACACATGGGGAGGGGGCGAGCAACGTGACCACACGTGGTTTTTTTTTCTTTTTCAACATCACAAGTCCCATGGACAAAAAATAAAACCCAACAAACTGAAAACAAAAGACATCTCCCCCCTCCCCCTCCCTCCCTGCCCCCCCCACCCAGCAAGGCTGTCTCCAGGCGGCTGGAGGGGGCCAGGGTGCACTTACAGTCGCTCCAGCTGCTTCAGGTCCTGGAAGGCGCCTCTCTCGATGACGCTGACCTGGTTTTCCTCCAGATGCCTAAAACCACAAGGCACAAGCAGGGTCAAGAGCGGCCTGGGGCCTCCCGGGGACGCAGCCCCCTCCTGGGACCCTCCTCAAGGGAGCTCAGGGTGGTGGGATGGGTGGTGGGACCTTACGGCCCCGCTCCAGGGCTTTCCCCGCCCGCACGCTCCTACCTGACATAGTTTCGCAGGCCTCTGTTGTAAACATGCTCCCAGCAGATGTCCCTCCCCTCACCAAACAGTGCTCAGCATGGCCCAGAAACAGGAGAGGGGGTAAAAAGGGCTGACTGCACACACACCCGGCTGGCCTCTGCCAAACATGCCCACCACGCCCTCCTCCTCCAAGGACTCAAACACATTCCGTGGACCCCCACCTCCTGTTGGGGTCAGCCGATGAGGGTCGGAGAGGGGGCCCTGGGGGGCACACTGGAGGGGACCCCGAGGCTGTTGGTTCCAGCCCTTCCCCCTGCCAGGCGGCCTCAGGGTGGCACTGGCCCTGGAGGGAGAGCTGTGCCAGGTTCAGCTAACTCCTCCCCGGATCGTTCCCTGATGCCCTGGACAGTAGCAGCTCCCTGTGGTCTCTAGCCCGGGAAACCCGTACCACCTCTTCCTGAAATCTACGATTCTCAACTTGGCTCTCCTGGTTTGCCCTGTGTGCACGTCAGCCTCTTGGAAAGGCCTGGCTAAAGCGTGGCCCCCATCTGCAGAAGTCTGGGCCCGTAGAAGACCCCACGAATCATCGCCATTTGACTTCAGACAAGAGTGTCGAAGGACTGGGCCATGAAACTTGCATCGGCCCTTCTAAGAAGCCAGCAAGAGCTGCCTGAAGGCCAGCGGGGCCACCCCCATCTACTGGCCAGATGGCTGAGGGCACAGAAGGGCCGTCTGCGGCCAGAGTCTGCGTTCATTCACAGCATTCTGGTATTGTTTAATTTCAACACTGGACCAGAATCGGAAACAGCCCGGGTGAGGACGGCCAGGCGGGTTTTGACTCTTGGACTTCCCCATCTGGGGTGAAACTGGCCCCCCGCACTGCAAACACAGCAGAGTCCTTCGATGGATTACTAAGAGAGAAGGAGGCAGGGTGAGACACGGCCTGGCCTGTCTTCATCCAACCTCACCCGCCCGCCGGCCCCAGTCGGCGGCTCCGACAGCCAGGGGCGCAGATGCACGCCGTGGAGACCTTCCCGGCTTTCCTTGGTCCCGCTATGGATTGTAAATAAGGGGTAGAGAGAGGAAAGATGCCGAGGAAGGTTTAAGAAATAATGATGATAAAGAAGACTGCCCAGACTTCCTCAGCGGAGAACAGGAGGGGACACGCTGTCCCAGAGCTGGGATGCTTTATTCGGCCAGCTCTCTCTTCAAGCCAGCAATCCAGCCCCCGGAATACAGGGTCACTTCAGCCTGGAGCTGAAGACCAAGATCACCAACCCCAGCGTCTGTATTAACAGGACTCATAAAGTAGGGGTAAGAGCTTTTCTGGCATAGTATACCAGAATAATATATTTTTAAAAAAGAAACCATACCAATTAACTGAAAAGATAATCTGCAGTCCCAGGACTGTTCTAGACCCTTCAGAGGATACTGCTCTGATCGTGTGTGAGGGATGTTCAAACTCGCTAGACAGAGAGTGGATATGGGGCAGATATGGAAACTGCCATGTCTTCCAGTCTTTCAGATGCCACGGGAAGAATATGAGAGGGTGTCTTTTGACGTGGTTAGAGAATGGAGCTTTGGTCCCCTAGGCTTGGCTGGTACTGCTGGTAGAGAGCTGGCACCAAGAGTCCACGCCATGAAGCAGACCAAGTGCCCAGGTGGCAGGCTGGGTGTGCACTCACACTCGCGATTGATTTGGGAAGGAGGATTCAGTGTCTCCTCCCTCTGGTACCTCTGAGCATCTACCCTTTCTTCCAGTGACAAGTCTTGGAGACGCACCTCACCACTAACAGACCCAGGGCGGGGGGGGGGGCGTCTTGCTTCCCTCTCCCGTCCATCCCCATCTCAGACCTGCTACCTGTCCGTGCAGCCATGAACGTTCAGCAAGAGCCGTGACCTGTCTGACGCTCTCCCTCCCCGCTCCCCGGACCTCTGGGAAGCCCCTCGATGGATAACACGCATCCTGACTGCTCTGCTGATGCTGGGGCAGCAGAGGAAGCCATCCTCTTCAAGGAAGCTAGCGTGCTCCTCCGCCTGACGCTGCTGCCCTCCCAGGAGCCCAGATGCTCACGTATCATCTGTCACCTGCCATTCTCCCTGTCACTAGAACTGAGTTCTGGCATCACTCTTCCGGGCTGGCCAATCCAGCCCCAGAATTCGACACCGTGTCCAGTTGTGCGTGGGAATGCAGGGCTGCAGAACGTGACACTGTAGCTGTGCGTGGGAATGCAGGGCCGCAGAACGTGACACCGTGTCCAGCTGTGTGTGGGAACGCAGGGCTGCCCCGCCGCGAGTTCGGGCCGCCCAGGACAGGGAGTGTGACGTCGGGGTGTGGAGAGCTTCTCACGGGGCTGCCGAGCTGACCGCTACAGAGCACGGGCTACTCACAAGACTCGGAGGTTCTTGAGTCCAGCGAAGTCTGTCTTGGTGATCCTGGTGATGTTATTTCTGTCCAGGTCCCTGCAGTGGAAAGCAAAGCCAGGCCAGACATTGGTGGGTGGCACTCACCGGTGTTTATCCCAACTCTGCATAGACTAGAGGGGCTGGGGTGGCGCGGGAGGCGAGTCCGGTGATGGGAGACCCCCTGGGCGCGCCCGGCCAGCCGCGGGCTGCGGTAGAACAAGGTCTCCCTTGTGCCCGGCGGAGCTGTTATGTTTAGCTGCCTGGCTCCTCTGGCCTCTTCCACCAACAACAGACCCGCCTCGCGATCCCCTCCCCAGCCTGTGGTTACCAGACCTCAGCAGACGCATGGGCGGGCCCCCCCCCATCCCGTGTCAGGGATTCCCACAGTGAGCCCCGGATCCAGGCCCGACTCTCAGACATCTCCAGCTCCCTCTGGACACAGGGGTCCCAGGAAAACATGCACCACTCACACAAACACCCCCTTCTACGCACTGGAACTGAGAACTACTGAGGCCTGCCGGAACCCATCTCCTCTCCAGAGCCAGCCGGCCAAGAGACGTCCCAGGTCTGCGTCCCGCACGCCGGAAGCCAGACGCCTCTGCGCTTCGACAGGCCAACTGTCCCACCACCTCCCCTGTGAACGCCCTGGAACTGCACCTCCCCTCGCTCCAGACCAGGAGAGCCCGGGCTCTTCACCCGGCATCGACGCCGGCCTTGCTCTCTCCAGATCGCCGCACGGTGCCACACAGCACTTCAGCCCCACACTCCCCGACGCCACCCGAAGCCCACTGAGCTCCAGCTGGGTTCGGCCCACAAGGTGCAAGCAGGAAACCATTCTCCAAGGAATGAGAACTGACATGGAAATAAAAATCGAGCGCGCGAGTCCTCGCGTAACCTCACCCGATTCCACCTCCCGCCCTCAAAACTGCATCCACGCAGCTCCTCGGGGAGCTGGAGCTGGGTCTGCCCTCATGAGATTCCACAGGGCTGCGGGCACACGGGGAGGGGGGGAGGCAGGGCTTCCAGGGCAGGGGCACCTGTGCCCGCTCCCCACGTCACAAGCCACGCCACCCCCACAACTGCAGGGCTGACAACGCAAGTACAAATGTGAATATCAGAAGCCGGCTGAATCCCGGCAGCTGGTGCCAGCGATGGATTGCCACACGGCTAGTTCCAATGAATGTGTGTTGTGCCAAGGTGGGGTGCTGCGAAACACCACGGGGTTCCGGGGGTGGCCCAGGCATAAAGAGTTAGGAAGCCCAAGCTCCCCTTCCAGCCCACAGGCCAGGTATGGGAAGCACGCACACCGACCTGGCCGTGGAGGCCCTCAGCCCTGGCATGGAGGCCCAGGACGACGGCTCTAAAGGTTGAAGACGCCCGGGCCGCTCTCTCAGGCTCGGCAGAGGAAAAGCCCACGTGGTTAGGAACGTCCACGCTTCCCCACGAAGTTCAGGGCGCCCCACATTCATGGCACCGTGTGGCACCGGAACCGCCATAGCGCGGATCCACAGGCTG
>PVHN010002133.1:79796-104385 GCA_004024685.1 Dipodomys stephensi
CACACACACACACACACACACACACACACACACATCTTGGGACTGGGATGAGAAGCGACCATGGAGGGGGCCTGACGCTGAGAGTCCCAGCCCCTGGATGGCCTTACACGTACATGTCACTCACACACACACACCCGCCCCTGCTTTCTAGGGGATTCCAGGAAGGTCGCCCAACTCCACCGAGAGCCCAGCACTCTCTGCCCTGGAGGCTGGGCTGAAAGACTCAGTATCAGACCTTTCTTCCCACTCTTCCTGGTCTTGTCAGGAAGTGTGCTGAAAGGTGGGCTTTGCTCGCTCCCTTCAGCAGGTAAGACGCGCTGTGTCCCCACCGACCTTGCTCAGGGCGGGCCCCAGGCTCCCAGGCCCAGGCTCCTGGCCAGTGGCCCTGTGCTGAGGGGGGGGGGAGGCTCTGCTCCACCTGGTCACTGCGGTGAGTCCTGTTATTACCATCTCCCTGTCCGGATGAGGCTGAGGCTCAGTTTTCTCCGCTGGTTAGAGGAGGTTTTGGTGTTTTTTTTTTTACCCACAAAGCAAACTTGCCGTGAGATGGAATGTCAGTACGTGGTAAGGCTGGGATTCAAACCCAGAGAGACTGAACGCAGAGGCCAGTTTTTACCAGGACACCCAGCAGTGGCCCCAACACCCCTGGGGGCAGAGCGTTTCATACCGTGTCATCTGCTAAATGAAGGAGAGCCGGGAGCCCGAGGGGGATATATAAACAAACAGAAGGTCACAGAAGATGATGCCACATCTCCCCTCCTGCCTCCCCGGGAAGACCCCAGCTCCCTCTGCAAACCTGGGAGGGGGTGCGTTCCCTCGGTACCCCGCTGGCACCCACGGGCACCCACGACATCAGCGGTGCTGTCCCCACCTGGCAGTCAATCATCTGTGCTCACTCCCCATCCTGTCACCGAATCACAAAACCAACACTCGAGTGAGAGCCGGCTCTGTGGCATTTGCACATCTGTTCAACACCTTGGGTGGAGGGGGAAGGAGGGGGAAGAATTCAGGACAATACTGGAAGACCATGAATCAAAAGGGACATTTCCTAGCACTCCCAATGGGATACCTCCTGCGTTCCTTCGTTCATTCATTCATTTGCAAATTCATTCAACAAACCGTCTTGGCCACTAGGTATTTCAGAATCTGTCATAAATGCTATGGTATAGTCGGGCGGGGATACAGCACGCAGAATTTAGTGAGGAAGCAGTGGCCATCCATGGCTTTTTAAAGCCTACTTGGGAAACTTTCCTTAAAAAGGGACACACGGTAAATAACACGACTGGGTCAGCAAACTGAACTCTGCGTTGGGGAGTGAGCGTGAGGCCCCGGCATAACTCAACCTGAATGAGTGGGTGTGGCTGTGTAAAAATAGGTGGAGGAAGGCGGGAGACCTGGCCCTGGAGCTGTCAGTTAGAGACCCCTGCGCCAGAGGCGTAAACAAATCCCGGCCTAGAGGGCTGTGCGGCTGGCAGGGGTCTCGGGAGGGTTCGGGAGAAGGTGGCGCTCTAATTGAGACCTCAGGAGCAAGCTAGGTACAACCAGGGTGGCACAGGAATGTGTGACAGGCAGGAAAGGGATTCTGGGTAAAAGAGGCAGCATGGATAGAGGCCCAGAAGCACTGCCTTAGGGTAAAATGCAGGCAGACATCTTCTTTCTTTTTTTGGCTGTTAAAGTGAAAGAAAGAAAAGCAGGTTCCTCCTCTTTCCTTTCCTTTCCCTTCCCTCCCTCCCCCTTCCTTCCTCCCTTCCTTCCTTCCTTTCTTCCCTCCCTCTCTTCCTTCCTCCCTCCCATTGCTTTTCTCCTCCTCCCTCCTTTCTGTCTACCTTTATTCAACTGCCACTCTGGCCCTGGCATTCCGCTTGTGGCTAAGGAGAGAACATTGAACAGGGAAGCTGTTCTCGTTCCAGGGCTCCCGTCTCCTGGGTCGGGATGGTAGACAGGTCCCAGGGCAGCCCCTGAGAGCCTTCTCCCTCCTTCCCCTCTCCTTCAGTGTGGGACAGACCTGGTGTC
This sequence comes from Dipodomys stephensi, assembly GCA_004024685.1. Taxonomy (NCBI): domain Eukaryota; kingdom Metazoa; phylum Chordata; class Mammalia; order Rodentia; family Heteromyidae; genus Dipodomys; species Dipodomys stephensi. Next base: position 81,810 of record PVHN010002133.1, read on the forward strand.
ACAGCTCAGCCACGGGGAGACGGGTGGCCCCGAACTTGTGGGAGGCTGGGGCAAAGGTGAGAGCAGCCCCCGCCCAGGGCCCAGTGGACGGGAGGCGGGGCTGCAGGGAAAGGGTCTCCCTCCCCGGCCTCCACCAACCCTGGGGGTGCAGAGGCCAGGGAGGCTGCCAGAAGGAGAAGTGACCAGAGCCAGGTAGCAAGAGAAGACCAATAGGGAGGAGCAACGACCCAGCGAACATCAGGAGTACAGACTAAGGCCAGGGAAGCGTCTCAGGGTGAAGCCCAGGTGCCAGGCCCCGCGTGGCCAGGAAGACATCTTGGAGAAGGGCCGTGGATCTCAGAATAGAGGACCAGAAGCCAGTGGAGGGGGTGTGTGTGGGGGGAACAGAAGGATCCAGGTGGGTGAACAGAATGGAAAAAAGTGTTAAAAAAAAAACAACACTCGTCCGGCTGACCTAAGACTCCCCATAGCCACAGGGAGCAGAAGTTCAGCCAGGTATGGGGGCTCATGCCTGTAATCCCAGCTACTCATCCGGCTGAGATCTGAAGACCACCACACCTGAGACCGGCCCAGGCAACACAGTCACAAGGCTCCATCTCAACCCCCGTGCTGGGTGTGAGTGTGGCAGTGGGACCTGGCATCCCAACCACGTGTGTGTGTGTGTGTGTGTGTGTGTGTGTGTGTGTGTGTAGGTGGGGGGCGCGTTGCTGTGCTCAGGGCCACGGCCGCTCCAGCCTAGCCCTCGGGAAAACCAGTCACAAGAACTCATCTCCACCAAGGAAGCTAGACACAGTGGTGCACTCCTGTCAGCCCGGCTACTGCAGGCAACAAACGGCAGGCTGGTGGCCTGAGGAGTCCCAGCCAGAGCCTGTTTCAACCAGAGCTGGGGGCCTGGCTCGGTGGTAGAGGCCCCGCCTAGCACACACAAGACCCCGAGTTCCAGTGAAAGTACTGTCAAAATAAACAGAAAGACCGGAAGTTCCTAGGAGCCGCCCATGACACATCTGCTTGGCCGGGTCCTCCCTGGCCTGCCCAGCTCCGGCTTTCTATCCTGTTCCCAGCTCAAAGAACCTGGTGCTTTCATTCCTCCTCCCCAGTTGTTGAAAGCCAGCAGCAAGTATCCGAGGGCCTCTGAGCCACACCAGGCCCCAGGCCACACCCTGCCCTCCCCTCATTTGCGGGGCTCTTCCCTGCTTCCTCTCCCCAGACTCACGCACCAGGAGGCATCCGCCAGGGTGTTCTGTACTTCATTCAGACCCGTTGCATAACCGCATACAAGTTTAAACACACACACACGCGCTTTCGGGAAAGGAATGACTGAATCTGATTGAAGAGCCGGCTTCCTTCTCCGGTGGTTGTGCGCGAACAGCCTCCCTGGGCTGAAGTTGGGGTTTTGGCAGCGTTCTCGCATCTATAATTTTATACCTGCAAGAGGCCCGCGGCCAGCCATGTGCAGACAGACAGCTACCTGCAAGAGGGTAGTGGGGGGGTCAGACCAGGGGTACCCCACGAGGCCGCATAGGCCTATCTCTGCCCCTTGCCGGGGGCAGGGCTCCCAGTGGGTTCAGTCAGCCTCAGGCTCTGGGTCACAGACAGCAAACCCACCGCCCCGAGCTGGTCCTGGTTGCAGCAGTGTTTAGTCTAGGTGTCTGCGATGCTCTTGTGTGAACACTCACTGCAAATTCCAGAGCATTTCACACCCGAATCAGGAATCCAAGCCTGTCCCCATGCACGGGACAGAGGCTCCGTGGTCCCCGGCTTGGGGGACAGGCTCCAGTGGGGACATGCTTAGTCCTTGCGGGCCGTACAGGTGGGGTCCCCTAGGGAACTCGGTGCTGCAGGCAGCACCGCGAGCTGGAGCTGGGCGATGGGCTATGATGCTACCAGTGATGAAGTTCTAGAAATATCCACGACGGAGCCACTGTCACAGTGCTGTCAGCTCCGGTCCATCAGCCCGCAGTACAGGGGACCCGGACAGAGTCCTCCCAGAACTCCCCACTGCCCAAGGCTTCATCCACCTCATGGCCCCGCCCTCTGCCATGGCCCTGCCCATCTCCTGGCTCCACCCACTGCCCAGGGCTCCACCTACCACATGGCTCTGCCCATCTCCTGGCTCCACCCACTGCCCAGGGCTCCACCCACCACATGGCTCTCCCATGGCTCTGCCCATCTCCTGGCTCCACCCACTGCCCAGGGCTCAGCAGAGCTGAGTGGGAGCAGCAGGGTGGCCACAGGGTCCTCCCACCTCAGGACCCGGCTTTGCACACGGCTCCTTCCCCCACATTGAAGGAGAGAAAAATAAGATGTTCTAGCCTCTAGGACTTGCAGTCTTGACCTTCGGTATCGGGGTGTGTGTGTGTGCACGTGCACGTCCGCGTGCCCACAGGCCTGGGATGGCACTCCGGTCTCACCACTGGAGTCAGATGCCCCACCCCTCCTCATCTGTTATTTTTTCAGGGAGGATCCCACACGTCCTGCCAGGGCTGGACCAGACCCCGACCCCGCCGATTCACACCTCCCGCCCGCCACCACACCCAACTTCCTGTGGCCTGACGCTGGGGGCCACGCTAACTGCCCAGGCTGGCTTCGAACTGCCGCCGCCCATTCAAGGAGCAGGGACCGCAGGTGAGAGCCACGCACGGTGCCCGGAGCACACGTTATCTTAAATGAGACTTCAAGAGAGCCCGCAGAGGCACACACACAGCAGCCTGCGACCCCTGCTCTTGGCGCCTTTCTGCCGATGGCCAGATCTCTACACAGGGGCCAATGCACAGCGTCTACCACATGGCGAGCACTGTGCGCAGAGTCCAGGATGTATCCCGAGGCTGAGGAGGCAATGCTGTCCTCCTACACACGAACCAGCCGCGGTGCAGGCCCACTGGGGCTCTGGTGTGCACGGTCACAACCCGACAGGTCCAGGGAGTCTTCACAGCCACAGGCAGTGCTACAAACTTAACCAGAAACAACAATGAAGACGCGCTGCGACCAGCAGCTTTACGCAAGGAACCCATACAGCGTTTTACCTACGTTAAAAGAACTCCAAGTTCTTCCTCCTGGCACCACATTGTGTGTGTGTCTGAATCCCCAGGGCTCAGCGCGAAGCCAGCAAACAAATACCTGGGGAGTGACGGGATGGTCTGAACTTTGGCTCTGTCTCAACCGGTTTTCATCTGGTTTTGCTTCTAGCTTCCGCCCAGCTCCACCTCCCAAGTAGACTGGGATTACAGGCGTGAACGCCGGCCCCGGCTTAGTGACCATGTCAATTCGTTTCCTTTGCCCTGCGTAGAACACAACTTTGGATGGAGAGCTGGTGTCAGGATTTTATGATGGCAGTAAATCTGGGCCGTGGAATCCGAGCGCCCCTGTCATTTATCAGCTGAACTCGAATGCTTTTGTTGAGTCAGAGGAAGCGGCTAATAACTCCAGCAGGAGAGACAGAGGGCCATCGGGGCTCTCCCAGGAGGGTCACAACCAAGGGTCAGCTTAGCACAACTGCAGAGCCACTCGTGACAGAAACGGAGGGCCACTCTCAGGGGGCTCTGCCCGCATAACTTGTGGGCCAGGCCTTCCCACCACCACCTATCACCTATGGGCTTGGATTCCAGGCCGCTCCTCCGTGCACGCCAGCTTGTGGAACACGGCAGCCCCGCCTCCAAGCATGTCAAACCTCCACGGCCACCGGCAGAGGGCACGCACCGTGAGCGTGAAACGGAGGAGGCGCAGTGATCTCTTTAAGAAAGCAGGAAGGAAGCGGCGGAGGAATGCCAGGATCGATCGCTGTGAGGATATAAACTGGAACTGGCTACGCGCTTTGTGTAAACACTAATAAAGTGAATTCAGGCCGAGCTGTGACTTTAAAGGAAATTCTCCTCCATAAACATGTCCTGCCATACCCTAGTAACTCCTTAATTTGATGCACATTTGGGAAGGATGATGCGGGGTAATCACAGAATAACGCCAAGGCCTGCGGGAAGGGAGGAGGGGCGGTGGAGGCTGGGGAGGAAGGCAGGGAGGTGGAGGCTGGGGAGGGGCGGTCCAGGATGCAGTTTGGACCTGACCATCCAGGGCAGGTGAGCTGACTCCCCTTACACACAGAGGAAATTCGACAGGTGACACACGGGTGGCATCCGTTGGCTCCATGGGAGAGAGCCCCGGCTGGTCCGTGGCCGGTCCGTGGCCCGCCCTTGCTGTTGTCCACCAAAATGGCTTCAGCCTGCACACGGCTCTCGGTTGCCTGAGTGGAGCGTCTCCTGTTTTACATGCACCATGAGCTCCTCAGAGCAGAGAACACCTTCCACGGATCCCGGCGTCACCCGGGGAATGACACGGCTCAGCGTCCTGTGGGGAGACGGAGAGGCGCACCCGGAGATGCGCCGTGAGCCCCGAGTCCCGCAAATCGGCCCCGCGTGCGGTGGGGGAACGCCTCATTCTCCTTCGCAGGCGTGGAGCACACCTGAGGCCTTCTGATGACGTGGCGTAGGACAAAGGACGCGGTAGGGAGGCGGGCGGGCGGCGCCTGGGCGCAGTGACGCCGAGGGCTGGTTTCTGCTGTCCTGTACCAATCGGTGCACCTCAGAGTCCCCAAGGGGGCCGGTTCTGGCCGCCACGCGGTAAGCGAGGTCCCCGGAGGGAGGTCCGGTAGCTGCCCCAGAGCCGCATCTTCTCCCTGCTCCTGCTTCTGAGCTTGTTTCCAAATCACAGTGGAGAGAGCAGGGCTTGACCAGAGCCCCCTTCCGGGTCTCCGGAGCTGGTAGAGGGCAAGCATGTTCAAGACCCAGAACCGGGCGGTTGCAGTCCATCCCTCCCCCCTGGACACCTCGCCAGAGACTCCTGTCCATCCACGCACGCGCGGTGGCACTGCCGACCTCTGTCCAGGTCCACGGCCCAGGCCCTGCCTCGGTTCTCCATGTTCCCCAATCCGAGGCCCCCTGGAGACACGCAGCTCCTCCACCCCGCAGGTCATCTGCCCCAACCCCAGACACCACGGCCCAGGCCGGCCAGTCCCCACGGCAGAGCCCTCAGGCAGCCTGCCTCCACCATCTGGCACTGGTAGAATGCCAGGGACAGGAAGAGGCCGTACTGGGTCCAGCCTGCCCTAGCCGTGCAGAGCCGAGCCTTCTGTGATGACCTGAAAACGTTCCTCACGGATCCTGGGAGAACGCGAGGCGGCTCTTGGCGCCCCTGCGGCCCGGGAGGGGGGCATTCCATCCATCCTGGGGGGAATCTGTTTCCCATTACCACGTATCGCGCGCTCCTCCAGGTCTCCTGGTGAAGAAGAGATCGCTACACTCTACATAGAAGAAAAATATCTGTGTGCTCTCCTGCAAGTGCCCGTGATGACGTGTGTGTGTGTGTGTGTGTGTGTGTGTGTGTGTGTGTGTGTGTGTACCTCCTGCCATTTCTGAGACGGCGGCCCAGCTCCCACCCCTGCCGAAGGGGGAAACTTTGATTTACCCTGCGTTCTTTATTCGGTGGGGAGATCCTGTTGGCAGTGTGCCGGCCCGGCCTCACATGCCGTGAGTCACCCACCGGTGCTCGTGACCTGGCCCAGGGCTGGACATGCGAACTATACAGCACGTATGTGGGCCTGCAGATCTGGGCCGGGGCTCCCGTAGTCCGGCTGGGACCCACCGCCTCCGTTCCTCCAGATGGAGAGCGCCCTGCACTTTCAAATGCTGGGGGGGGGGGCGGGGAATCTGAAAAACAGTACTTCCTGGTGCACAGAAACTACCTGGGGTTTATACCCCAATGTCCACAAAGAGAGTTTCCTGAGGACACGGCCCCAGTGGGATGGGGTAGCCTGGAACCAGCTCTCCTCAGGATGGGTGGGCCACTAAGCGGATCTGGGGGAATCAAGGGTCAGAACAACCTTGGTGTGTGCACACACCTCTCCCTCTGCTCTTGGTGTTGCTGGTACAGCCCTGCCCAGCTCCGGTGCGCGCGGAACACGGCAGTACCCAGGAGGCACTCAGTGCGGCGGCCGAGGGCACCCCCAGGATGCCCGCAGAGCTCTGAAGAAAGCGGAGCGGAGGGGGCGATGGGAAGCGGCCCCCTGCCCAGACCCGGCTCCCAGCAGGCCTGGCCCCAGCTCAGCCGCCCCGAGTCGGCCCCTGCCATGACACCTGGCTCCTGGTTCCTCAAATGCCAGCCTGCCGCTCTTTCAGGCCCAAATGAAAGGCTCTGCCGCTGCGGGCAGTGGGGTCATCCAGGCCTGGCAGGTTGTCCCAGGACGGAGGCGGGAGCTCTGCGGGACAGCGTCGCCCCGTGGCAGGAACCCACAGGACAGCACGCCAAGGCTAGAGGAGCACTGAGGACAGCCGCACGCCAGGGGCCGCGGGGCCCGGACGCCCCCCAGACGCCGTGCCCCAGCCCTCCCCGAGCCCAGTTGTGTCCCTGAACTCAGACTCCAGGCCCCATGAGGACGGACGGATGGATGGTCTTCCCCTCGGCACATGAAGCAGGCTCCCATCTCAGCCCTCTGTCTGCCTGGGGCCTGGGGTGCTGGAATGTGGCCAGGGAGTCACCCTCCCCCAGCACCCTCTCTGGGAGACTCCATCCCCGCAGGTAAGCCCTGCCTGGCCTCCGAGAAAACCGAGAACAGCTGGCACTTGTGAACCCCTGGGGCCCTGGGCCAAGTGCGTGGCCCCCCTTCCTTCTTGTCATGCTTAATTACAGCAGGATTGTGCTGAGTCAGCACCCCCGGGGGTCGGGGGGAGGGAGGGGGGCTGCTGTGACCTTTCCCACCCGTGGGCTCACCCAGCTGGGCCTGTTTCCACCGAGAAACCCCACCTGAAACTGCCACCTGAAACTGTGGCAGATGGTGCCCAATGGTTGGCGGGTACCTCGGGGCCCCTGAGGCAGTGCCAGCCCCTCCCCTCCCTGCCAGCCCCCCTCCACACCTGAGACACAGCCCTCTCGCCCTGGACGGCAGCCAGCAGCCGCCCAGTAGGGAGGAGGTGAGGAGTTTCTGCCCAAGGGCTGGCTTCCAGGCCCAGCGTCCATCGCAGAGCCGGAGATGCTCAAGAGGAGTGCATAGCTCCCCGAATCCCTGCACACGTGTGTGTGCACGCATCACTATGAACATCCACACACACGTGCACATACACGCGCACACACACGCGCACAGCCTCCATACATGCCCAGCAGAAAACCCGCAGCCCCAGGCTCTACATCCATGATTCCCCTCGGCACGGTTCTCGAGTCACGGGGCGCTATGGAAACCTGGCCGTCCGGGCCACACCCCAGACCAGTCCACCGAGGCCCCGGGCACCAGAGCCTCTGAGGCCCCAGCGTGACTTCAGCACACAGCCAGGGCTGAGCTCCGAGGCTGGACCCAGGCTGAAGAGCATAGGCACGCAGACCCTCATGCCGCAGAGATGCGCATGTGCTCAGTGTTCAAGCACTGCATGAGCACCGACTGGATACCGGGACCCTTGGAGAAAATTCCAGACTGCCTCCGGAGCCAGACCCACCCTGAGATTTCACCCGGCTGGCGATGCTGATCCCGCTCGGAACCCATCTGTCGGCCTGCAGGTATGAGGCCTTGCACACGGCACTAAGGGGCTTCCTGACCCCGCCCCCCAGTGTAGACCCTACACGGAAAATCCCAACCGCTGCATGCAGAGAGGTAAGACGCAGCGTGCCACAATTCACGATGGCAGACACGCTCCCAGAGACCAGTGCGTGCCAGGTAATTCTAGGGGAACAGCCAAGACAGAATCCCCCCACTCCCAAAACAGGACTGGCAGACAAGGGAACTCTCTAGAAATGCACACTGGCCTCATCCACCAGTGGAGCCCCCCCCGCCCCCAGCTCTGGTGGGCCTGTCAGTCTACACTTCCACAGGGCCTTGGAGTGACCGGTGCCTGGTCCAACCGAGAGCCTCCAGCCCAGATGACTGGCGATCCATCGCTGGGGACCGGGGAAGATCGGCATCGCCTTGGGGAGTCTGGAAATGGCAGCAGCATCCTCATCTTCCTAAAGGTAGCTTCTTTACCCTCTTTCTGCTTCTGCCTGGTCAGCGGGCAGGCGGGGGGCGGTGGCCGCAGGTCTGGAGGTCTCCCGCACCCAGCACACAGGACGGGGCAGCGCACGCTGGCTCCCGCGTCTCCTGTCCACATGTGATGGGAAAGGTGATGTCTGTCGGCAGCTCAGACTAGCCATAGCCAGGGACACGGGATTGGGCAAGCTCGGAAAAGCAACGCCATCAGGGGCCCAGACAGAACTCTGGATGATGAAGACAGGGGAGGTGGGGCAGTCCCAACCTGTCCACCCACCGTGTTGTCTGGGATTCGAACTGCGCTGGGGGTGGATGGACCGCTGGGCCCCATCTTCCTTCACCAAGACGCCCGTGCTCCAGGGCCAACTTCACCCCATGCTCCGTCTCTGTCAGTTGGAAGGGCCCCCGGGGTGTCCTTGGGGCTGGAGCCGTGGGGACCTGGCCTGGCTGGGTTTGTTTTTTTTTTTTTTTTCCTGGGGGTTTTAGAACAATTATTAACAATCGTTCTCTTCCCAGGCTCACAGTTACCTCCAGCTGACCCCACCTGCCAAAGATATTCCTGCATTTTCATTTTTACCATCTCTGTGTTCCCCGGTTACCATGGCAGTGGAACGCACCCTCCCCAGCCTCCACGAGTCTCCCGCCACAAATAGAATTATTGTGTTCCCAGTTTGGCTCAGCCGGGAAAAGAGAAGGTGGGGGGAGAGAGAGAAATATGCATGTACTATGCCCAAGCCCCATGCTGGGAGAACCGGGGTGCCAGGTGATGATAAGAACAGGGTTTCCACAGAACTTCTCTCCTCTCTAACTCCGGCTATTCGATTCTCTGGCGATGAGGTTTGCTTTAGGAAAGTATGGTGAGTATATGGGATATAGTTTGCCTCCCGCAGGCACGTGGTGTTCACCTTCGGCCTCTGCGTTTTCCCTCCGGGCGATGTTGGCGAAGTGCACTAACGCACGTGGTAGCGGGTCCCAGGGCTCCGTTCCTTTTGAAGGCTGAGTCGTATTCCGCTGCACACACACGCTGGTCTGTGGACGGATGCGTGTGTGGGTCATGGCCAGTGCTCACTCGCGTGTTTCAGTGATGGCTGCTCACAATCACGCTTGCGCCCCCCACTTTACATAATCATTGCTTGAGGGAGTCCCCACGTTCAATTCTTGGTCCGGGGGCAGCGGTGTTTACAACTGATGGATCAAGTCTTAGGCGTGGAGTTACTGGGTCACGTGGGAATGCTAGCTTCGTGAGGAACGACCACGTTACCTTCCCACCCACATTTCAGCTCTCCCGTGTCCCCTCCTCCAGGGAGCAGCTGAGGTCACAGACACGGGGGTGGGAAGAGACCTCTGACCGGGGACCCCCGGCCCCACATGACCGCTCTCACACTGGGGAACCGCTCAGGGGTGGGAGAGCAATGCACTGCACCTCCACTGGGATCTCGTCCTGTTCTTGTGAGCAGGAAAACGGGACAATCCTTTCCAGGGCACGGTGCGGTGACCGGCACCATGGGTAAGCGCTGTTGCGGTCTCTCTGTCTCTCTGTCTCTCTCTCTCACACACACACACGCACACACACACGGAGCTCCGACATTAACATGCACACTCTCGGGACCCAGGATCTCAGCCATGGTGGGTCAATGTCCTGCAGGCTGCCCTGTCCATCCACAGCCCAGCTGGGCTTGAATAAGGAGCTCTGCCTGCTCCTGGGAGCCGGGGCACCAGGGTCAGGGGTGAAGGGGGCACAGCCACCGCCACCATGCATTCCAGCACAGCAGAGCCCCCCTCCCGGGGTCAGAGGGCACCGAGGCCCCCACAGGTGGGGCTGGAGTTGGGTAGCGTTTCCAAAACAAAGGTAGGCAGTGAGGCCAGAAATCCAGGGGGCAGAGTGAGGGTCCAGGCAGGAGGAGCCGCCCCTCCCCGTCCCCCCTCCAGGAGAGGCAGGGGTGGATTTCACCTCCGTCTCCACCACACAGGCGGCTCTGGGGCAGCTCAGTGAAGACACCCACGTCTCATGGAATGAAACCCAGCACCTGGGCCCGAGGCCGTGCCTGTGCCTGACAGGAACGTTTACTGCACACAGAGACCCTGAAGCCAAAACCCAGCTAGAGGCAGCACCAGCCAGACTGCAGGTGTGCGGGAGCCGTGGCCTCAACACCATGGGGTCGTGTTGATTGGACACCCAGCCCCTGGAGCCTTCCCCGACCCTGCCTGAGCAGCCCCTGCCCCAGGCAGCAGCCCAGAGGAACGGGAGAGCTGGTGCACACGCCTGTCATCCCAGATCCTCAGCAGGCTGAGATCTGAGGATCACAGTTCAAAGCCAGCCCAGGCAGGAAAGTCCATGAGACTCTCATGTCCAAGGAACTAGCAGGTCACCAGAAGTGGAGCTGTGGCTCAAGTGGCAGAGCGCTCGCCTGGCGCAAAAGAGCTCACGGACAGCATCCAGGCCCCGGTCCTTGGGGGGCAGTGTCCCCGGCCGTGGGCCCAGGAGCATTCTGGGTGCCGGGTGGTGATTTCTTCCTCGTTTCTATTTCTTTCCGGAGCCCTCAGCACATTTCCGGGTTGGTCACTTCCCCTCAGCTCCCTCCGGTGAACGCGTGTTCCCACAGGGAACAGCACTCACCCCGCCGGGCCGCTGCTGGGCGCAGCGGGGTGCGCGGGCAGCCCCCTCGGACACAGCGGAAGACGCGCAGATACGGAAGAGCACGGCATGGGAAGACGTCCACCCCGCCCGGTCACGCACGGGGCTCCCGGTGCGGAGAATGGGTTCTACGAGAAAACCCGCAGACAGAGCACCTCAGGACGCAGGGAGGACGCAGAGGCCCGGACAGAGCGTCTCAGGATGCTGGAAGTCTCTTCCAGCAGCGACCCGGGCAGCCAGAGGAGCCTGCAGGTGAGGCAGGGAGGCTCAGCCTCCGCTTTCCCGCTTTGCCGCGGACTCACATCCTAACTTTGGCAGGAGCTGTCCTTGGGTTGTGCCTCCGTGTCCCCATCTTTAAAACGAGAACAGGAACAGATACCGCCGGTGTGGAGGCCAGGGAGGCGCCACCAACACAAGTTTGGGGGAGCCATAGACATGACAGGTGTGTGCAAAGTTGGGCTGAAGGAAGAGAACACAGCATGGCCCCAGGGCAGGCTGGGAGTCGGCCCATCTCGGAGCCACATGGTTACCACCACGGAGCCGGGCTGACCGCCTCTCCCCGGCCTGCCAGCCTTTCAAAACGACGCTGGAAACACACCAACCAATGTTGACAAAGAAATGAACATCGTTATGGTAAAGCTGACGGTGTGAGCCAATCCCAGGAGATCCGAGTGGGCACAGCCTGTCAGCCGGAGGCCTGGATGCAGCTGGAGACCACAGGTTTCTAAGGGAGCCACGGAAGGGGCCACGGTAGCCGTGCCATGCTCTGAGTGCTCCGTGCACGTGCCCCGCTTTCTGGAGACAGAATTGGCACCCTGGCGCTGCCTGGGTGCATCACCGCACTACAACCATGCAAGGACGCAGGCCGGGCAGCCATCTGGCCCGGGTACCTGCGTGCGAGTGTCCCGGCCCCACCAACACTGGCCACAGCATGGTCACGAGCTTGCTGACCGAGAAACACAAACGTACTTCCCTGAGGTCGAGCTACGCCGTGTTTGCCATCACCTGGCCCTGCAAAGCCGGGTTACTACTGCGATCTACCTGGAGGGTTCCAGGGTGTCATTCCTAGAAACATAATGAACAGGAGAGCCCCCACAACAGCACCCCAAAATCTAGCTCCGGATGTCACCAGCTCTGAGGCACTGAACCGCAAGGCCAGACACGTCATGGCCGTCTTCTCTACAGAAAGGACTTCGTGGGAACACAGCGCTGGGTATAGGGGGCACTGGGGGGGCAGGGGCCCCACAGCAGAGAGGCCATCGGATGCTGCTGTCACCATGGAAATTATAAATCAATGGTGCTGTCCACGAAGGCAGTGACCCCTCAGTCTGAGGACCTTGCCCTGGTCATTTTGTGGAGGGGAAACGCATCACACTTGTGTACATTCTATAATCTGGCTGTGTTTACGACGTGGCCTTCACCCCAGAAGGAGAGGCGGGCGAGGGCAGCGCGAACCCCAGCCCCCGCATCTCTGTGACCGCTCCAACCCAGGACGCCTATGCCGGAGGTAGAAGGGAGATAGCAGAGCAGAGGGCGGACGCCGCTCCGCACGCCGGACACCAACCCCCACGCCAGGCCACGTCCTCCCTCCCCGGGCCTTATCTCATTCATTCTCTAGACTTTAAAATGAAGTCCACTTCCCCAAACACAGCTGCAACCCAGGAACATCTGGGAGCTTTCATAAAACCCCAACATCCAGAGAGCACCCCAAAATCACTCAAGAAGTGACACTGGGACAGGACCCAGGTTTCAGAAACTTTCCATCCCCCTGGGTGATTTCAACGGCGGACGGGGTTGGGAACCAGGGGCTGGGGACTCACTGTTGTCATTTTCCAGCGGGGTTGAATTCCTCGGGGGACAGTGCACCCCGCTGGTGAACATAACCTGGGGTGGCGGCCAAGTCCACCTTCCCCGGAAGCCTAGCACGAGGCCCCCACTCTGCTGAGTTCTCCCCACAGACTGTGACTTGCCCCTGGCGCCCTCATTTAAAGTTTGCCACATAAGAAGCAGGAAAATAATGCTGGGGGAAAAAAAACAGGCCTGAATGGAACCAGACACCACAGGGAGGAAGCGAATACGCTCCTGTGGGCCTCAGGATCCAGGTACAGGGATGTGTCTGCGGGAGGAAGGCCCGGCCCGAAGGAGCTCAGGATGGCGTGGGGTGGGCAAGGGCCCCTGGCACAACTTAAACTCGGTCGTGAATGTGCTGAAGTTGAGCACTTTCGTAGGGGTCCCATGCTTCTCTCCTAAGGCCTGCCTCCTGGCTGTGAGCCTTTCCTCCAGCTCCACCCAGCATCTGGGGCCTCCAACCATGAGCTCCTCACGCACTGTCAACATCAAACCACATGTTGGTTCATGGACGGATCGACAGAGGGGAGGACGGAGTAGGTGCAGCTAGCCACTGCAGGTAACATGCATGGAGTCCTTCCCGCACATCAGGTGACGGGCTGGAGACTCCGAGACGGAGAGGCAGGGCCTAGAGTCATCCCGAGGGAGCGCTGGGAGGGAAGCGGCATCTGCACCCCACCACAAGGCCACAGGCTCCGCTACAGCACCCCGGCCCACTTTCCTCACAGCTGCCATTATTTTCTTATTTATTTTTTGATGAGAAAGACAAGTAACCTGCTGACAGGCACACTGTGAATTCAGGCTTTTGCAGACAGCTGCCTCTGGATCCCAGAGGAAGGTCCTTCCCTCCCTCAGACCTGGGGCCTATGCAAGTCAATCTCATTTGTAACGGTCTGTGGATGCCATCTTCACTGTACTAATGCATGGCTCCTGTCCCCGAGAAACTTCACCCAGAGGGGAGAGGAGAGCCTGGGACAGAAAGCTGCAGTGGGAAGATGCCTTCCCTGGAGGGGAGGCCCCACTCTTAAATCTGGACTAGCGTTGAAGCCTGGTTTAAGAGAATCCACACAATTGCTCGGGAACCGCCATTTTGACAGGAACCTCAAGCATCTGCCGGGGTTCTGGGGTAGACACCAGTCAGAGCTCCTGGCTGAGCACAGCCTCCAGCCATCCCCACCAAGGGGACAGTGTCACCTCAACCAGCCACACTCCTGGGCCACAGCCTCTGCCCTGACCCACAGAACCACAGAGCACAGTGAAATCGCTGGCAGCTCTACACCCCTAAAGGTGGTTTCTTAGACGGAGTGGAGGCTTTTCTGAATGGCATGTCCTCTGGGCTGGACACCGGTTCCCCTATGGGATCCAAGAACCCAGGGGAGCTAACACACAAGGATCAAAAGCTCACAATGACTCAGAAACACAGAACACCCTAGGTTCAATGTCTATTAAACCACAGCCTAGGGAAGCAGGGAACAAAGGGCTTGCATAAAACCTACAAAACCCAGAGCCATCAGTGTTAACAAACACAAACTGCTCTTTCTGACACAAAACAAACCTTTTTCTTCCTCAATGTCAGGAGGCTGACTGGGGAGCTGGGCTGATTATCTGAGCCTTAATCAGGACCCACCGCCTCATCCCCCTCCCCCCGGCCCCAAAACAGCTGTCCTGGCTCATGTCTCACCTCCAAAGCATCCCCTGGGTCAGCGCAGTGCTGGTTGAGGTCTAAATCCCAGATTCCCGAGCCCAGAAGCAAAGATATGATGACTGAAGTCTTCCTTGGACATCTTCCAGTCTCTTCCCTTTTAAAGACGAGGAAACTTAGAGGCCGGGAGAGGTCAAGTGACCTACCCAAGGTCACACAGTCCATCAGAGGCACAGCTAGGCCTCCAAATTCCCAGGCATGTCTTCTTGCCTCTCCATCATGCTGCAGTTGCTAAAAATTCCCCCGAGCCGCCTCCCTCCACGGTCTCGACAGCACCGATTCCCACACAGCCACACACTCACACTTGGCAGGAGGTGCGATCAGGCCCTCTCTGCTTGTGAACCGCTGTTGTGCAAGGGGGGGGGGCTCTTTGTTCGTTAACAGCACACAAAGAAACCCATGGCTAGGTCTCCTTGGGGAGGGGAGGGGAAGAGAGCTTCCTGGCTGTAAACCTCCACGGGAGTGAGTACGCCACTCCAGCCCAGAACCCAGAGCGGCAACCAACCACGGGGCCTCTGCTGCATTAGGAACGCACAAGGCCAGGGGCCTCCACCAGGAAGCCACCGACGCTACATCTGGTGCTGTAAGGCTGGTGGCAGGAAGCCCAGAAGAACTTCCCGGAAGCAAATGGCTCCCGGTCCGGTTTCCGACTTCTACCATCATGGTTCCCACCACTCTTTCTCCAGCGCTGGACAGGCCACGGCGTTCCTGCCGGCAACTCCACAAATTCTCCATCTGTGCCTCCCATTGTGAGCCATGTATCCGGGGGCCTCATCTACAACCCTGGCTTCTCAGACTGCACAGTGATTTCAGCCTGAATACAGGCATGAAGAGGACACACACACACACACACACACACACACACACACACACACACACACACACATGCACACCTGCAGATCCCAGCGCCAGTGTCTCCCCCGACCCCACCGCCTCTCTGAGATACTCAGCGTCAGAACGGGTTGGGACCAGCGGGGAGAGGTGGGCTGGATCCCAGGATGCCCCAGCGGTTAGGGAAGGAGAGGAGAGGAGGAGGAGCAGAGCCAACTTCTGCAGCAGAACTTCAGAGCCTACACAGCTAACAGCTGACGGCAAGGGAAGTGCCAGCCTCCAGCAAGAGTGGAGGGAGAGGACACGTTGCCCACAGCCTTCCATTCTGTTTGGGGGCTGGCCTGGAACGCACGATCCTCTTCTATCTCAGCCTCCTGAGTGCTGGGGATTACAGGCCTGCACCACGATGCCCAGCTATATTCTTCCAGTCCCAAGGAGGACAGCTGCTGAGAATCACCTTCCCACAGGGTCACCCCCTAGGGCAGAAGGCTAGACTTCTACGCAGCTCTCCAGACCCTCCCCGCTGGAGCCAAGTCTTCCCCTGGCTGGTCCAATTAGGCAAATCTGCCCGAAGAAGGGATTGCATTCCAAAACCCACTCCCTCATTTTGTCCCCAGGGAAACTTCTGTCCTGCTTAGTTAAACCTCAAAGAGAAGAAGGAAACGTCATCCAGTGGGTCCGGTCGCAGCCCAAGGAGGGGGGACGCTGGCCTCCCAGAGGTGGCCCCGTATCTCCGCACGTCTCTGTTTATGAAATGCCTCTCACATAAGGCCAGGGCTCTACGCAGTTAGGTCCCTAATAAAATGCAGAACTGGTGCTGCCTGCCAGCGGGCTGCGGAGACCAGCGCCAGTGCTTTCTCAGACACCATTGTTCTCCAATCAATATTTTCCCCTGGAGTTTCTTAATTCCACTTTGTACCATTTTTTTTTTAACGATGTGTGAGTTTCTCTACGCATTTGTACACGCGAAGAGGGCTGGTGGGGCTTGGTTCGTCAGTAGTTCCTGGTGGAAGGCTTAGCCTTCCAGGATCTCCTCCCTGCAGAACCCAGCAAGGGAGCCTTGGTCTTCACAGTCACGAGATGGAAGGGGGCAGCCCAGGCTGAGGTCCCATTCGTTCCTCGCTGTTCTGGTGAGGAGAACATTTCGAGGGCCTGGGGCCTGGTGGGAGATTCTCACTACGTGGTTCTCGCCGGGGACTCCATCCTCCATGACCGGCACGGGGTCCCCGCGTCATCCGCCAGTGATAAATTACCACACCCTCCACGGTGCGCGCGCACTGGTCAGGAACGCAGTCTGGTTGTTTCAGACGGGGGAAGCAGCGCCTGGCGTGTCAGGTGACAGCAAAGTCTTGGTGAACCCACGACCCACACCGCTGGGACGCAGGTGCGCGGGCGCTTGTGACAGACACCCCAGCTCTACTGGGCCCGAGGCCTGACGGAGAGCACCGTCAAGAGAGCAGTGGACAGCCGGCTGTGAGCTGAGCGGGGTGCCCTCGGGGTGATGGGAGGTCCTAGACACTTTAGAGGTCGGGGGTGAGCTCACGGAGGTGCTAGCTAGGCAGGGCAAACTGGTCCCCAGGAGACTAGAGAATTCTCCAGAGAGAGAGAGGTTCTGAAAGTGAGGCGGGCACTTCCTGCTCTCTGGTCTCCTGTCCCACACGGCGATTGACACCCCACCACGGCAGAAGACAAACAGCTCTAGTCCCAGCACTCGGGAGGCTGAGGCCGGAGGACGCGAGTTTGTGGCCAGCCTGGATGACATAGTGATCCCTTGTCTCCAACATCAACACCAGCAAGTGAGAGTTGTACAGACCTAACTCCAGAGACGACAGAGGCGCAGAGGAAAGGCTGCTGGGGGGAGGTCTGACAGAGCTGGGGTGGAAAGGGCCGGCCCAGAGCCACGCCTGTCCGGGATGTACTGGGGGTTCGGGTGCGGCAGCCGGGGTGCACTGTCTCCTCACAAAGACCGGAGCAGGCCTAACCTGAAGGTCTCCAGACCTCGAAACCTCTGACCACTGACACAGTGCCGACAAGTGGAAAACCTTGCAGGCCACCAAGCGGTGCACAAACAGTGTGCAAGGTGCACAGAAAACATGGGGCGGCGGGCTGGCGTGGAGGCTGCCAAGGCCTGTCATTACGCCAGGCCAGAAAGAAATCCAAGTCAGAAACCTCTCAGATGAGGGTCACCCTTGCTCTGGCTCTCGGGTGCCCAGTACTGAGGACTTTACATCCCCCCTCCCCCGCCAGCTCTTCCTGGGGTCACTGTGTCAACGAGGATGATCCATCCCAGCCTCCCAACTGAGCGGGCAGTGGTGGGAAGAGGGTCCGGCTCTGCGGGACTCACAGGCGGAGGACACCTTGGACGAGTTTCCTGTCTGAGCAGGGCTGATGGTCTAAGGCTGGGGCACAATGAACAGGGGGACGGCGCCGTGTGCCAAGCCCGGGGTGTCCTGGGCATCCACCCCCCTGCCCCGGCTCAGAGGTGGTCGAGGAAGCTGCCTGGGTGATCCCGGGCCCCCTCCACCACTTCTGGCTTTTCAGCCGCTCTACAAAGGGTGAAGACCACCTTGCACGATGCGGGAGGCACACCAGTACAGACAGCTGTTTTCAGTAAAGGCGGGAAGGGGGCAGCCACAAAAGGAGGTTTGTAGGCAGAGATAGAAGGGACCAGAAAGCTCCTCTGCGCATGAAGAGGCATCCAGGGCTACAAGCTACTGCCATTTCCACTGCCTGGGCTTAGCGCTGGGAAGGCGGAGAGGCGGGGTGGATGGGGGGAGAGGGGCAGAGGTCCAGGCAGGAGGGCGCTGGGCACTCTGCGGTGAGTGCGGCTCACCAATCTCTGCAGGGCTCTGGGTTTGAGCAAAACCTACCACAGATGCCAGGGGCCCTGGAGCCCAGGGCCTGGGACAGACCTGCAAAAATGCCTGCTGATGCCGGACACCAGCGGCTCACGCCTGTCATCCCAGCTACTCAGGAGGCTGAGATCTGAGGACGGCCGTTCAACAGCAGTCCCGGCGGGAAAGTTCTTGAGACTCTGATCTCCGATTAATCACCAGGAAACTGAAGTGATGCTGTGGCTCAAGTGACAGACCGCTAGTCTTGAGTGAAAAGGAGCTCAGGAATAGTGCCCAGGCCCCGAGTTCAAGCCTCAGGAATGGCAGGGGAAAAAAAAAAGTCATCCAGTTATTGGTGTGCAGAAAGTTCCGACACGCCAGGAGCCGATAACCACATCCTGATCACCATTTCCCCGGAGTCCCAGGTAAGACCTGAACCGTCCACACTGGGACCACGGGGGAGCACTGAGCAATGAGCAGAGAACAGCACACAGGCTCTGGGCCGCTCTGGGCTTCCATGATGACACCCCCACACCACAGCTCTGAAGAGGGATTAGAAGACCTCTGTCCAGGGCTGCAGCACAACACGCCAGAGGCAGCAGAATCCAATCCCAAAGCCGCGGGTTTCCCAATCCCGTCAGCAAAAGAGAAATCCTGCCGTTCTGGAAGACGCAATCCAGGCAAAAGATCCTGCAGCTTGCCTGCCCCGCATTCTCACTTTGGGAGAAGAATTGGGGGGCGGTAATAGACCAGACAGAAGGCAAACACCACACGATGCAGAAGCAATGGAGACCAAAGGACTGGAAGCAAACCTTCATGACGATGAGCACACCAAGCAGTCCAAGAAGTGCAGCTGTCGGGAACCACAGAGAGCGCGCGCGTGTGCGCGTGCGTGCATACGAGTCAGACCGGCGCGGTCCTCACGGACAGAGGCCGTGGGCTTCCAGGGCTCTGGACCGGGAGCTCCTTGCACCGGCGGGTGCACACAGTAGGCGCTTCACGGGGTTGCCAAGCAACGGTGGCAGCCAGAGCACACAGTGGGTTGCCCAAGAGGCATTTTTGGTAATTCCAGGGAGGGGAAAATTTCAGTTTCTGACATCCAGATTCCACATGGCGGCAGTGGCAGCATCTTGCGGGACAGGGGACGCGTAGATAGCCCTTGGCCATCCGGCAGGATGCGAATCTGTAACTGTCCGTCTGTCCCATGTGAGGACTGATGAGACGCTTGGATTGTCGAGGGTCCTGAGACACGGTGTCAGGAACTAGAGAGGAGGATCCTGATGGGAACTGAAGGCCATGGCTTGACCGCTTCTACCGTGCACTCCCTGGCCCACAGAGACCAGGGAACGCCCGGCCCCGGCCGCTGGGCCAAGCCTGGAGGGCTGGAGGACCAAAATGCAGAGGCTGGCCGGCCGCTGGGACTCTTGGAAAGTCTCCCACTTGACCCGGGACCTCTGTGGTCCAGGGAAGGAAAGCCCATGACACCGTGTCGGTTTTGATGGGAGCCAACCGCCGGCAAAGCCCCACCGCCATCTGGAGCCACGGGGAAAATTAAGTTACCACATTCTCACGTTTCAGCCTCTGGCCGGCTCTCCTTCACAAACAGGAAATGTTTATTTAAATACATCTTCTGGGGCCAGGGGAAAAACCAGAGATGTCCACCCTTGCCTCCCCCTCCCCCGACATGGCTCAGGCCGTCACCTGGCCGGGCGGTGGGGGACACGTGCCGGTCGAGGGCCCGACGGGAAGGGAGGGAGAAGACCTCCCTCTCACCCGAAGCTCTTCCCCAGCGACGCTGCGCATGGACGGGGATGCGGGCTCTGCGGGGTCCCTGTGTGCAGCCGTGTTTACCCTGCACTGAGGGTAAACACGCCTCTCCCCACCGGCACACCCTCTCCTCGCCTCTCCTCTGCAACTCAGGCAACACACACCGCCGGATTCCCTCTGCAGTTCTGTGGCTCCCTTGTGGTGTCCAACGAATCGCCTTCTCAGAGCAGAGGGGGTGTGACACTGCAGGAAGGAACCCCCAACTCTGACACAGCTTTGTGACAAACTAAACTCTGCCAGCCCTGGGCCAGAATGCCAGCAGCTCCCGGGAGGCACACATACACACACACACACACACACTCACACCTTCCTGGAAGGCTCTTTGGGAGGCACAGAAGCCCGGCTGGGGGATGGAGAAAGGGCTTCTTTTACACACACACAGACACACACACACACACACACACACATTTCAACAACTGGGATCAGAAAGTGGCTTTTTCAGAAGGTCCCAAGCCCCGGCTGGCTGTGACATGGGGATGGGAAAGGACATTTCCCTCTTCGATCACCTGCTCCATTCTTGTCAGCGGAGCCCCGGCTTGCTCCTGCCCAGGAGAGGATCTCGCACAGAGGGAGGCCGGGAGGCCCAGGTAACATTTGGTGAGCGAAGGAGGAGGCCCTTCCTGAGGAGGTCCTGAGCAGGGGGCAGACAAAGCTGCCCGTGGCCCACTGTGGCCGACTGTCTGTCCCTCACGTGCGCCCGTGTGGAACTGGAAAACCCCATTCGTGCTCGCTGAAGGGCTGCGGGGCTGGCCGCAGCTTCTGAAAACTCCCTGCACCCTGGAACAAGGGAGGCCGGCCCCCTCCTCACACACACGCGGAGGTCAAGGCAGCAGAAGGCTGGCAGGGTGGACCCAAGAAGCAGCGGTGGCCGCCTGTCCTCGAAGGGTCAGTCTGCACGTGTCCCAGCTGACCCCACGCTGGGAGGTGGCAGAGCAGCAGTGGTCCGGCCCTCGCGCCAGGCTGCAGCTCTGCACCGAGCCAGGGGCGTGGCCGCCCAGCTCTCTGCGTAACTCTGTGTAAGGCTACACAGCACCCCATGACTGACCACCACCCCACGCTGAGGCTCTACCCCCTGAACACGCCCCCCGGGGGTGTCTGCTGTGACGCCCCAGCTCCCTGTATCCCCAGCTTGTGACCTTCCCTTGGCCACAGCCTGGCCGTGTCCTCCTGGGCCTGTCCTGTCTGGGCCCCTCTGGAAGGTCACTGGCCAATCCCCCAGAAGATCACTGTCCCAAAGCATGACCGCCAGGAACCAGGAGGACAGGTCTCTTAGGTTGGACCAAGGGAGAAGAAGAGCGGAGGAGGTGGAGGTGGAGAAGGAGAGGGAAGGGGAGGGGAGGAGAGGAGCAGGGGTGAGGGGAGGAGACGGTGGGGGACAGGGGTGACGCACGGAAGATCTGTGCACCCTGTGCCCCCCCATGATGCCTGGACTCAGGGCTGGGGGTGGGGGGGGTGGGTACTGCAGCCTGGCCACTCCAGGGCTGGCTTCCAGGGCCTCCCTTCCCTTCTGCCCTCCCCCCCACACCCCGAGCCCACCCTGAGTCCAAGTTCTGAATTTGGTCTGCGGATCCAAATGACAACCCTTTCCAAAATGTTGACATATGGAAAGTAAATATTTGGTTGCACAATTGGGGTGAAAGCGCGGGTCAGCCCCTCCCACCCCACCGCCCGGCTCCCGGCCGGCCAGATCCCAGCTGAGTGTGGTTTGTGAATCACAGCCGTGCTGGGCCAGGGCCATCCATCTTTCCACCCCGGTGGCTGCTCGCTCCCGGAGGGCCGGCCGGATGACCCTGCCTGGCATCTCCGGGGACAGGGGGTGCCGAGGCAGGGCGCCCCAACTTAATCCTGGCCTCCTGGTTGGTGAAGCCGGAAAACTCCAAGTGTGCGCTGGCCTCAGAAATCACCAGAGCACCCCAACTTCAGCCTGGGCTCAGAGGATACCAGAGCACCCCGAGTGTGCACTGGCCTCAGAAATCACCAGAGCACCCCAACTTCAGCCTGGGCTCAGAGGATACCAGAACACCCCGAGTGTGCGCTGGCCTCAGACAGCAGAGCACCCCGACTTCACCCTGACCCCAGAAGCTGGACCTCCAGGCGTTGGACTCCCGGGGGGGGGGGACAGCAGCCCTGTCACAGGCCCACGCCGACCCGGTGGGGGCCCTCCCCGCCCGTCCCTCCTCCCGCGCCGCCCGCCCCGCGGGCCCCGGTACTCACAGGCGCTCGGCGAGGCGGGGCACGCCGCGGGGCACGGCCCGCAGGCCCAGGCCGTGGCAGTCCACGCTGGCCGCGGCGCAGGTACACTTGGCCGGGCAGGCGGCGGCGGGCCGCGCGCTCAGGACGCTCGCCAGCGCCAGGGCCAGCGCCAGGCGGGCGCGCAGGGCGGCGCGGGCCCCGGGCGGCGCGGAGGCCATGGCGCGCGGGGCCGGGCCGGGCGCGGGGCGCGGGGCGCGCGGGGCCGGGCCGGGCGCTGCGCTCAGGCGCGCGGGGCCCGGGGCGCCCTCGGCGGGGCCGGCGCGGGGGCCGCGCGCATCGCCCGCCGCGCCCCGCAGCCGGAGCCGGGCGCCCCCGGGGCCCCGCGGGGCCGCCGGCCGGGCCGCGGGCGGGCGCGGGGAGCCGGGGCGGGCGCGGGGCGGCGCGGCGCCCGGGGAGCGCGGGCTCGGGGCCGGGGCTGCGGGGCTCCGGGGCGCGGCGGCGGCGCGGGCGGCGGCGGGGGCTCGGGGCGGCCGGCGGGCGCCCGCGCTCTCCATTCACTGCGCCGGGCGGGCGACACCCGAGACGCGGGGCCCGGCCCGCCGCCCCCCAAAACCGCCAGCGCCGCCTCCCATTGGCTGCGCCGCGCGCGCGTCGACCAAGTTGGGAAGTTTGCTGGAGCGCAGGAGCCGGGAGGGAGGACGGGGGGG